>NIPM01000180.1:87832-167294 GCA_002738285.1 Holacanthella duospinosa | reverse complement strand
TCAAACTCAATACAACTCCGAACTCTCCTTCCTGGTCATTCATTGCCAGGTAAGAAGTCTACTGTCTCATTTAGGAGTACAGTAGTGGAGATTGAGTCTTATGCTCAAATCCCCACACTTTCCCGCCGCCAAGAGCGCCCCCTCGGCCTTCGGGAACCGAAGACTACCGGCCCTCCGCCCCTTAATAAGGGGAAGGTCGCGGATGGTCGCCATGTGTGGCGGGGCTGACCCGCCACTTTGAGTTTGATACAGGGATTGCCACAAAAATTTGGTCTCTGGTGGGGTATGATCCCACGTCTTGGGTATTCCGGACCCAACGCACTAACCATTTGTGCTACAGAGCCTAGTTGGGCAATCCTGTTCTCAAACTCAATACAACTCCGAACTCTCCTTCCTGGTCATTCATTGCCAGGTAAGAAGTCTACTGTCTCATTTAGGAGTACAGTAGTGGAGATTGAGTCTTATGCTCAAATCCCCACAAATTGACTTACTGGTTTTCGCCCAATCAACAAGACAGGTAAGTTAAGAGACTTCATTTAGGAATCCAACAGACATGCTTTCGGTATTACTGCTACCTAGAACCAGACCCCAATCTTTTTACGTGCACATGCGCATAACTTTTCAGGTGTCTGGTGGCGTTGTTCAACTACTACGCATACTTTACCTACTTTTACATGAGAGGGGGTAAGCTATTGATATTTTACGCTGTTAGGAAAAGCTTATCGGCATTTTGCATATGACTTGAATTCAGGCGCCTAATCACGAAGATACGGCTAGTCTGTCTCCAAGCCTTGTCAAAGTGCTTAAGGACTGAAAAGCCAACAGAAACCAGTGCTAGATTATTATTCTAACTCAAGGTATGGCACCGATAAAAACCGGTAACCACAGCAGTTCGAATGACACAATGATACATCTATTACATTATTAATTATACAATATTAAAAACTTTCTAAATTGCATCAAAAATTACTGTGAAAAGTGGGTCCTTAATGGAAAATTAACTTCACTATACGTCTTATGGGGAAATAATATATATTGGCGTAACTATTCAGCATGTTGTCCGTGAATATGAATTAACCTGTTGATATGTGATGAAACTACTGTCCATGTAGAGTAAAATAAGAAGCAAGAACGAGATTCTGCCACAACATTTAGTAAAACATAAATAAACATGAATAGAGTTAAAATGTTTGGAAATATTATGAAAGTCGGGACCATTTTGCCAGTATTACAATAAAGGTTTGGTTTCAAATTGGTTTCACGATAGCGGATTTCTGGATTCAGTATTTTTTTTAGAAATTTCAATTAGTCAAATTACTATTAATTAACATATACAGTGAATTTTTTTCAAACCTTCCATAAACAAAAAGTCAACGCCATGGCAATTTCGTTAAATTACTTTCCAACAGTGATGATTGGTCATAACTTATTACTCTATATTTTGCTTTCACCTCACCAATTTCACCAATTTTTAGCTTATTTTTTTGTTGTTTCCATGGAAATTGCATTTTGGAAATGGGAAGTTTTGAAATAATTCACTAGATTCCTTAGATTTTTTTTTGTCAATTCACATAAACTATTGCCGGATTTCACTGTAGTTCCTCTAGATTTGTTTATTTTAGAAA
Source organism: Holacanthella duospinosa (assembly GCA_002738285.1). NCBI lineage: Eukaryota > Metazoa > Arthropoda > Collembola > Poduromorpha > Neanuridae > Holacanthella > Holacanthella duospinosa. Next base: position 165,669 of record NIPM01000180.1, on the reverse strand, counting down.
ATAACAAATTTCAAAAATGGGAGGTTTGGAAAAAATTCACTGTATAATTGCGTTCTGAACCTTAAAATATCGCTACCTCCAAATCTAATTACCTGGAACTGCAAATCAAAAATCACACATTTAATTTTTTTTAATTTCGCTTAAAGCATTGAATTTCAAGTAGATCAAATATGAATTTCTTTCCTTGAATTCATTTCAACTACATCAATATCAAGTTACCGGCAGTAAAAAAATCAAAGCTTTAGAATTGACAAATCGACAAAGGCGAGGGATCGACGGGACATATTTGCTAACAAACATTCGAACCAACATTGTTATAAAAAAAGTTGATTGGTTAGAATTCTCTTTGGAACAAATTAGCGTTAAATGTCAAATTAATTTTAACAAGTCATTCATAATATGTTGTGCATATATGACTAAAAAAAACAAAAAGTGAATTCCATAATCTAGAAATTCTATTATCTCAACTCTCGAGTTATAGTCTAAAAATGTACATTCTGGGTGATTTTAATGTAAATTATTTGGTGGAGTCCAGTGAAAAAAACACTTGAAAAACTATGTAATAATTACTCACTCATACAATTAGTTAATAATCCTACAAGATTTAATAATTTGTTAGAGCTTGTAATTACAATTGAAAAACTTAATAACGTTTTGTCATGTGTTGTGAAGGATAACTTTTTATCAGACCATAGAGTTATTTTTTTAACTTTACTCTTAAAAATTCGTTATAAAAAACTAACATAGACTTGTAGTTACAGAAACTTTAAATTTATTGATTTTAAAACTTTTAACGAGGTTGTATCTAAATTTAATTTTCTTGACGATTATTTAGATAATGACATTGACTAAATATTTTCAACATTTGTTAAAAATATCATTTCATTGTATGATTTGCTCCAACAAAAACGATGAGATTAAGACATAGGGTAAAAACATTTGTAAAAAGTAATGAACTCATAAGTTTAGAAAAATAAGCTGATTATTATTATAAAAAATGGAGAAATACTCACATTAATGCTAAAAAATTAAAAAACATAGAATTAAAAAAAAGATAAAAAGACTATCGTTACTTGAATGTAAAAATAAGTTTAAAGAAAACATTTCCAAAAATGGTATTTGGGACACTTTACACAATATGTTTAACTTAAATTAAAAAAAAATGGGTCATTTAATTATGAAAACTTAAGTAGTGATGATTTAAATCATTATTATTGTAATCTACCATTTGGAAATTTACAACCATACGATACTCTCAATAGTTCAAATGCTATACCACCTTTTGATGACAATGAATTCTATGTGAAGGAAGTGACAATGAACGAATTATTAAGCGCCTGGAAAATTATTTAAAAAAACACTCATCTTTCGTTGATTATACAGGTATTTGTAAAAAATTTATTTCTATATTAATTAATTACAAAAAGTTTAAACTGCTTATTAAGATTTTGTAATCATTCATTCAAATTGGGGACAATACCACGTTTACTTAAATTAAGTAGAATAATTCCAATTCCTAAAGTAAGAAATTCTTATTTGAATAATCAATTTCGACCTATTGGAATATCACCATTCCTAATGACTCTTTTAGAAAAAATTTATCTNTCTTATTTGAATAATCAATTTCGACCTATTGGAATATCACCATTCCTAATGACTCTTTTAGAAAAAATTTATCTAAAAAAAATGAAAGATTTTATGTTACTAAATCCGTTCCTTAGTAAGTACCAATTCGGTTGTCGACCAGGTTACTCCACTGAACTAGCTATGTTATCTCTTATGGATAGAGTTAAGAAGCGCACGTCTAATGGTAACATATGTGCTTTAATTAGTCTTGATTTAAGAAATGCTTTCCCTTCTGTCCATAAGGAAAAACTGTTAGTTAAACTTAGAGAAAAATACAGAATTTCTGATTTTTGGTTACGCGATTATTTAAATTCTAGATCGCAATTTGTTGACTTACAAGGAACTTATTCCAGTGTATGTAATGTATTAATTGAACTTACTCAAGGAAGTGTTTAGGACCTTCTTTTTTTACCTTCTATATAAATGATTTACCTAATATATTAGAAAAAAGTGAATGTGAAATATTTGTTGATACGNAAGTGTTTAGGACCTTCTTTTTTTACCTTCTATATAAATGATTTACCTAATATATTAGAAAAAAGTGAATGTGAAATATTTGTTGATACGAATTTATTATTTTTTGGCAATTTAAACCAAATGGAAGTGTTAAAAAATGATATCAACGAGGACATGAAAAATGTTTGCAAATGGGTGGATGAAAATTCCAAACAACTTAATCATGACAAAACAAAATTATTACTATTAGGAAGTTCGAATACACTAAAAAATGTCTTAAATTTCGGTTTTAATTTTAATAATGTTCTTGTTACTCCAGAAAAATCATTAAAATGTTTAGGCCTAATTATTGATTCGACAATCTCCTGGGAGTGCCATATAAATAACCTAGTTAGAAATTGTTATTTCAGGATTTATAGTTTTTATAAAATACAAGACTACATTCCTTTCGAATATAAAGTAATCTTAGCTAACAGTATGGTAATGTCAATTATTAGGTATATGTCATGTTTATGGGGTACAGCTAAAAAAAAGAATCTAAAAAAAATTGAACGAGTAATTAGAACTTTTGGCAGGTTCGTAATGACGAAATCCAAATACGATAGCATCTTACCATCAATATGTGATAGTTTACATTGGCTACTACCTTTTCAAATTCATAAGTACAGCATTTTATGCACATTCTACAAACTTATGAATGTTAAACACATAGACTTTTTTAGTGACTATTTTGTTTTAAACTCAACAAAACATAAATACAACACAAGGTCTTCACATAACTTTGTTACTAATGATTATCATCCTTGTAATAATATTGAATTTCTAACATTTCATGTGTTAGCAATAAAATATTGGAACACTATTCCTGTTTTAATTAAAATGAAAACTAGTTTTAATGGTTTCAAAGTTCACTTAAAGAATTTTTGTTGAATGAGCAAACAATCTGACACTAAGTTTAAATAATCGTAATTTTAGCATGTATTATTAATATTTACGTTTAAATTTTTCTACTAAATTTCCATTTTGAATTTAATTATAATTTTGATTATTTTAAGTTTAGTTATGATATAATTAATTATTTTAATTTGAGTATAAACGTAAGACCCATTATAGGGGAGTTTATACTAATAAAGAAAACAAAGAAAAAACATTCGCTTTATTGACTTTATTGCCACTATGCCAATATCAAACTAGCAGGAGCAAAATTTGCAAAATTCCATATAAATAAATAAATTAATTGTATATGTTATGATGTATGTTGGATAAACTTAAATTTTTATTAAATTAATTATTGCTACATCAATATCGAACTATAGTGATTAAAAATTAAATGCTCCATACCTTACAAATTTTAATTACGCCTTAGTATACAATCGCAATTAGCACTACCTTGTATATCCCTGAACATCCTACTATCAGGGGGCGGGGGTGTACACCACAAATGTCTAAAATTTTACACATCAGTCAGCCTATACCCCACACACTGTCTTCACTACTATGTCTAGTACACTATGTCTGTCTGGGTGGTGGGCAGTAGGGAAGGCGGTGGGCAGTAACAAGCGCTGTTGGCAGTTGGGAGGGCGGAGGGTAGTTGGAAGAGCTCTGGGCAGTAGCCAGGGTTGTGTGCAGTAAGAACGGGGGTATTGTGAATACAAATTCATCATATATTGCAAGGCTGGATGAATGTCTAAAAATTTAGACATGGAGGTGAAAGAGGTGTCTAAAATTTTAGATAATAAGTTTTGGCCACTTATAAAAATTTGGCAATTATGATTTCAAAGCATTAAAGTTGCAGACTCAAAAGATACTTCAAGCATTTTATGAGGACTATGGTTAAACTATGTCTTAGAGGTTTTTCTCACCATAAAACATAACTCAACCCATCTAATAACTTATATTGGGTCTTAAAACCAGTCAAATCAATGCGAAAAATACGGTCTTTATTCGTTGGTCTTATACCGCGTGTATTGTCATGCTAAATGAATTGGAACAAACAAAAAAAATTTTCAGGTATAATAATCGAGTTGATCTTATATATGGTAGTTTTATAACCAAAGTACACTGTAATAAAATTGCGGTTAATGAATTGCAACTACACGCATTATTTCATTATTTGTAGTTGCCAGCATACTATCGTAGATCAGTAATAGAAACCACCCAATATTAGGATTGTACTTGAGCAGAAATCTCATTTAGATTAGCATATTGGTGACGGGTTTGGTGATGTTAAATAAGGTTCATATTGGGTTTTGTTTGAAATATGAAAAATTTGTACTATTTCTCAAAGCAAATATTTGAGTATAAAAAAGGGACTTTAGAAAGTTACAAATAGTTCCTCGGATTTTTTTCCAACAAAATACGAACTAGTATTCCCTAGTCGGCAGAAAGGAAAATTTCGATTACATGTCTCAAAATGTTTTTACCACTTAATTGAGGAACAATTCTTTCACTATTAGGTTATGATGCTACCTCTGTTGTTTATGAAAGATGACGTTAATAAAGTTTGAATGGCGTGAAACAAATAGTCAATTATATACATATCTTAGTTTCAGGTGCCATTGATTATTTGACTATGGGATCTTTGACGTTGAAGCAAAATACAGTCAAGATCTTGTGGTAACAGAATGAGTTGAGATACACATCTTAATATTTCACAATTATAATCAAAGTGGTAGTGACTTGTATTTTACTTGATTGGTTTTTCATAAATATTTGAAGCATATTCAATTGATCTGTCGAGAAAATTTATCTGAATTGGGCAAATATACCTTTGCTTGCCTCCAACGCGATTATTTTTAATTAAAGGTACCTTTAATAATCACTCAATTAAAATCAATATCGCCATCAGTATAGCGAAAGCAATATTTTCTGCAAGATACAGAGTAGTCAATTGAAATTGTTCATCCAAAGTGTTAGTCTGTTTTTGAAAATTCTGATACTTTCAATTTTGCTAATCAAGTTTGCCTATTTAATTATATTCGAATATCCCTTACACTCTTTTGAAAATGTTTACACAATTAGAAATAAATCATTTCATTAAATTAATGAAATTGATGTCAAAATCAAAGTTTTTCCCATTCACATGGAAGAATAACCTATTGCATAGAAGTGTCGCTACCATGTGGGGAAAAGTTTTACGTATTATGTTAAGTATTTGGCACTTATTAATAGGAATACACGCTTTGATTACAATTAGGGAAAGCTTCGATGAAGGATACCTTGTGTATTTTATTTTTCAATTTTCTACTACTCTGTATATCTGTGGAACACTGGCTGTAAAAGTAAGCATAGAGGTATTCCAAGTAGAATGTATACAATTGGTCAATCGAATCCTCTTAATGCATCGCGTGCAAGGTAATTATATCATATTTCAGCTAGGATTCAGCAACAGATATGATATCTTTTTTTTCTTTTTTTGGTTCAGGGAAAATCTACTTCAACAGAGAATATGCTAATGCTCCAATACGCGAGAAAATCTTATTCACCACCATGTACACACTTCTCCTCATATATGTCCTTTACTATTGCTTTTGCTTTGCTGTCAGTGGAGATGCTCCATCATTGACCAAAGAAGTCAAAATTTATTTCAATTTACAAAATTTTGAAGCTAGAATATTTTTTGTGGTATTCCAAACTTGGGTCAACTTGGATATGTACATCAATTTATACTGGATGGTATATGTGGTTTATATGAGTCAAGTTGCCGTACACTTTTGGACTAAAACTATATGGTATGTTCTTTATTATGAGACAAAACGTATTGCGCCGTATTGGAAGACTAGTTTTTAGAAACAGACTTTAAATTAAATTGTATAAATTTTCAATTTTAATAGTAAATGAAAATATAATTTATTTTTAAATAAAACTTGCGAATTTGGAGTGCATCTGCAAATAAAATTCTGAAGCGCAACGACGGAATTTAAAAGTATATTTAATCATTAACCTTCAATCTGTAAAACAGTAAAAATATAAAGTAAACAGCATTCACTAACTCTATTGTTAATATTAACAAAAATTAATCAATCCTTAGTTCTTTAACAAAAAAACAATGGAATTTGTTTGAGATAGGATTTATTTGTGGAAAAGTCATAGCTGACCAGTTCTTTGTTGAAAACGATAGAAATGCTAACTTACCGCTTTGAGGTCACTTATGCTTGTGTGACAAACGAAACCAGTTGGTAAAGCTGAAACTAGAGTTGCCTTTCCCCCATCGTGCTTCGAGGAAAGTGCGGTGCAATTCAAAACATTCAGTACCTATTTGAATGCAGTTGCCTTGTGAAAAACTGATTGTGTCATTGAAATTTTTTAACCACACCGCACTTTCTTCGAAGCACGGTCGGGAAAAGACAACTATAGATCCAGCTTAAATCAGCCTTGCGCAACAGACTTTTCTTTGCATAAACTCCTTTCGAGAGCAAAAAGTTACCTCATTATTTGGAAAATCACAATTGCTATATAAATATATTGTGAACGAGATCTGATTCACAGTAAAACAAACCCATAATCAAGTCAAGGCGTTGAGTAGGACGTTGGGAAAATTGATGAACTGAGTTGAGTCTAAGGATGCCATTTATGAAGGCTAATACATATATATTGTAAATTGTCCGAAACATGATAATGGAGTGGAGGATCTTATCAGCCGTACTTCCTATTCTCAGATGGATACTGCTAATAAACGAGGTGATGGGCGTTTAAGGACGCAACCTCAGCTACGAGACTGATGTAGCAATTGTGATTTAGCTGTAAATAACTGTGTAATAGGTAAGGTTAAACAATTGAGATAAAAGAAACGATTGTATAAATTAAACAAGTTTTAAGATTTGGCATAATTCAAATTGCAAAGGAAGACATGCTTGTTTTAGGTAGTCAAATATGGAATAAGATTGAAACATAGATCGGACCGATGAATTACATGATGGCATCACTTTCACCTACGAAAGCGTAGCTTTGGAAGGTTTCTTTTTCATACGTTGTATTTCCGTCACACGCTTCTCAGTTTGTAAGATCAACCAATTTGATGTAATCAAAGTAATAAGTATGATCCAATTATTTTGCATTGGTTCTAAGGACAAACTGTTGTATCATTATCTGTAATTATAGTTTTGAATTTAACTATGAATAACCTTTATTGTCCAAATAACCACGTTCTGCACTTATTTTTTTTTTCGGAAAACTTAAGCGCACTTGAAACAGTTGGCTGCTTAAAAAAATACTGATTAGAACATTTTAGCTTAGAAAAGTGCTGATGATATATCGATCCATAATGAACATACTTTTCAGATACATTTAATTGATTCATATGATTAGTAGCTAGATAAACTAGTCTCAATTTTGAAATTGACTTGTAATAAATTTCAATTGTTACAGAAAGTTTCCAATTAAAATTAGTTTGATAAATCGGTTTGTCTAATTCTTAGAAAAGGATTGGGCGAATTTATCCCAAAACACTTATTTTTAAATTCAATTGGGAACAACAGAAAGATTACCAATTATGTAAATACATGTTCTGTCAGTATAAAATTTCAGTTTTCAATGTTAAAAGTTTTGATTACAAGTAATATAAAAGGATTTGGCTCGAAGCACATTGACATCATATTATCCACTCTAGCAAGTTGAAAGCATCCACTGATATTTTTTATATCGATCATCAAAATGTTAAAACAATTTATCATTTTCTTCTGCCTAGCATTGGCAGTTGTCGCCGCAATTCCAGCCGAAGAAGCTAATGACAGTGTTGTTGCAGGTTTCTTTAAAAAGTTAAACGCTGAGTAGTTTTATGTAATCATCTTTAATAACTTTGATTTCATTGATAGTTTCTTCCAAAGATGGGAGTATTAATGTAGAAAAGCCGTTCAAACCAGCATTCACAAATGAGACATCTACGAACGAACGGTTGTTACTTGCTATGGAGTTTGTAGCTACCTTGGTTGCGAGTACCCCCCATATACAGTATGCACTTGCTACAACTATCCTTCCTGTGACCAATGTTACTGCCACAATTAAATTTAATGTTTTATTGAATTGATTTTTTTTTAATATAACATTGAATGTCGAAGCGAAACTATTGAACTGTGATAGATAGTTCAGAATAAATAGTACTGTGCATCCTATTTGTTTACTTCAATAATCTATTTACATCAAACTGTCGAATGACCGATTTCAAAAATTTGAGACTAAGTTGCGTCGTTTCACTGTGCTTTCTTACATGCAGTGATTTAGGTCGATGTAGAATAACGTTATATGTTGAATGTGCCTAGTTGTGAACATTCCTGAAATTTGCTTCGACAAGATACAGACTATTTAATTACTCATTATTTTTGCCATGTGGTGAAAATGCTATCTGAATATGCTTTGAGGTATTAGATGGCAATTAGTCTCATCGAACTAGTCACATCATGAATACTCGCAAGGAAATAGTCACAGAAGTATAGTCACAACGAAAAATAGTTACAGCAAATTTACTTCACGTAATAGTAGGGGCATCAGAAAATTACTGATGGTGTATATATTTCACTCTCTGAACGAGATGGAGAAATATTATTGATACTCGGCTAATACCCTAAATTTGAAAAAAATCAACCAAACGAGAATTAGTATTGGTATAAGAGTACTAAAGAAGCGTAACTTACAAATTCCATTTAATTTTTTGTTTGTAGGGTTGCTTCCGTCAGCATCTCGTTGCTGTTTCTTCCTTTGATTTTTTATTCAAAAGGTGTAAGGCTTTGTTATATCTTTAGACGATGTAACCTTTTTTAATTAATTTATTAGTGTTGTCATTTTCAATTTTACGCAGTAAATATGAGACAATATTTGCGTTCTTCCATGTGAGAAATTGCAAGTTGCAGTTATTGTGATCATCATAATTTACATAATATGCCCGTAGCAATAACTCGCAAGCTTCTTTATCTCGCTCATAATTTTTACTTAATTTATTGTTTCCAGTTACACATGGCCAAGGAAAGATCTAACAGTAAATGGTGAAGCTGACGTTGTGATACTTTGTGCCACATTTTACAAGTATATACTCCTACTCATTAACACCAGTAACATCGTCATTGGCCAAATTGTTGCCGTTGTATTTAAACTATTGTCAATTATAGCATTCTCAGTTGGAATATTCTTCATTGTTCGCTACAATGTCACTATTGACAAAATCCCACTTGTTTTATTTAGTATAGTATTGGTAGCTGGTGGATTAATAGTTTCATTTGTTGCAACAATGTCTATGTCAAATGTGCACAAGCAAGCGTCTGGATTCAAAAAGAAAATGTCGCCGATGATGGATAGGTACAATAAAAAATATAGCTTGAATAAAAGAGTACTCAACTCCCTACCATCTATTCGGTGTCAAGTGGGAACATTCTATCATATGGAGAAGAAGGCCAAACTTACTCTCATCGACAGTGTTATCCAATCCGTAGTTTTTCTTTTGATAACATTCTAAATTGTATATTTGAAATTGCTAACAAAATGCACACTCTAATAAAAGAGTATTTCATATATCATGCTTTCCCTGACAATTGAACCAGTCTGGTGCTGAACTATATTTTTCATCCAGTCACCACAGAAAAAAAAAGCATTAGTGCTGAGATGCAGGGGCAAGAGCAACCATGTTAAGAACAGAATGATCAAAATATCCTGCAAGGCCCCTTCACAATTAATGCATCGTATCTACATAATTTTCAGTTACTATAAGAAAAACTGAAGGGAGAACCTCGATAAAAGGTAACTAGGAGTTTGAAAAAAATTAGACTAGCTGAAAGGAACAAAATACATGATCCTTGTATGTATAGGGCAATGAACACAGCTTATTTATGAAGCAAGCCAGAAAGCAGTGGGAATAAAATTTAGAACAATGCAAGTTTGGAAACATAAGTGGAACAATCTTAAGTCGGAATGATAAGTAAAATGAAGGAATGCTGTGAATACCGATGACATTCCAATGAAATAGGTGTAAACAATGCTTGTTGCCAATCTCAGCTATTTTGAACCAGACATACTTGAAGAAGACTTTTATAACTGTAATTCAAGGTACAATACTTTACAACTGTGAACTATTTGTATTATCTATTTTTTAATTTAGTTTTGCCGCATCAAAAAAATACGATTCATTCATATTTTTAGAACTCACAGAATAACCGACTGATGCACACAGTATTTGCAGGGCCTTCACCATGCAATTGCACACAAGTGCAAAATTGCGTTGATTTCAATGGAAGCAGGTTAAGTTTCTTCGAGCGATATTTTGATTTAGTATTTACTTCTATTGATTAAGTGTGATCATGATCACTAATGTTTGTGGTTAAAACCGTGACCTTGGAGTCATCGATGTACATCGATGCAATCTCCCAGGTTACCATGCCGAAATAAATGCAAAGTATGATTTCTTTCGTAGGCGATGAGTATAGGAGGAAATATATTGACGGGTATAGATATTTACAATTATTTGCAATTATTTATCTGACGAGACGACAACAGGGACCTGCCAAGTTGATATTGAATTAAAAAGTAAGTCTAGGTGAACCTTAATAATATGCTAGTGTAAGACGGATATTAGATCTTACTTGGGGATTTTGCAGAGGTAGGGGTTATTTAAAGAAGGAGCATGGCAGAGAAAGGGCAACGTCGAATTATGGGGAAAGTTTTATAGAAGATAAAGTCAGCAGGAAAAGTCGTCAGAGGTCAAGGGATCACTTAAACCAATTGTTCAGATTCCGCAAGGATCCTTACTAAATCCAAAATAGGCGAAGCGCCACAAGAAAATCCAAAAAACGAAGATGGTGGGAGAAAGAAGTGGCACCAAAGAACTGGAATCAGACTAAGGTTCTCATCACAGAAAAAGATTAGACGAGTCGTCTGGAAAGATAAAGACGCTTCAGTCGACGAGTCTAATCTACTAAACCAAAAAGTGAACAGTAGAGGGAGTGGAGAAACGGTAGTTAATTTTAAAGAAAGTGGGAGAGTTAACTTATCCTTCTAATACTAGGAATAGATGTTAACGTTGCTTACAACATAAACTTCGCAACAACCATGGATTAAGTTTAGTCGATTAAATTCGAACGACAAAAATCAAAGCAGAACATTTAATGCTGCAACGCTATTCACTAGGTGGTACCGCCTCGAAGCATTCGACGAATTCGATTAAAATAAAGTCAAAGTTGTTTAGAAGTGATGTAGCTTTGTATAAATTGCTCAAAATTTCAAAATTTTGAAACCTTATACAAAACACTTAGATTCTTTTAATACCGCCATTTAACCAGTACAATGGTCTGAGTTTACGTCACCACCGGCTACTGTCACTTTTTGCCTAAAGTCAACCGATTGATTTTTCCCTGCCAATCTCAATCCTTAAACGTGTTAAAAACTTAACATTATGTCAACAGAATATTTTGCCCCAAACACCTAAAAGAGACATTAAAGTCAACATTCTGAGTAAAACTTGAAGTTGAAAAAATTAAATGTCGACATAATGAAAGCAACATTATCTTATTTTACGTTTAGTTTTTCATTTTGAGATTTTGCTTTGAATCCAATGAATAATCACCGAACAAAATTGGCAACCAAAATGCAGAAAAGAACTGATTTGTCTCTGAAGTCTAAATTACAACTTTCAAAAATTACATAAAGATTGTAAATCAGTAAATGTAAAATTTGTAATAAACAAGCGTACAGTTTGCAAAATAATTGAACAAAAGAAATCAATTTAAAGTTTCAGAAGGAACATCGTTAAGGTCAGTTTTATTTACAATCTTCGCTTATACTCTTAGTGTTTCTTTTCTAAACTAGATTGTTTTTCGAAAACACTACGAAAGAAAATTGATAATTAATTTACGTTAATTTACATCCTAAGTGAATCTTGAAAAGTTATAACTATTTTGCAGTGTAAGAATAATATTCGTAAGTTTTACTCAATGTCAACAAAATCAAATTATTGGTTTGAGTTGACTTCATCGCGTAATGTCAATTCCGCGTTATGTCAACCATTTTCTGGGTTCCTTGGAGGTTGACATTAAACTCAGACCACTGTGTATTTAATTACGAAATATAAGTCTCAACTTTGTTTCAGAAAGTTTTTATTTCTAAATGTGTCTAAAATTTTAGACAATTGTGGGGTGTTCAGGGATATACAAGCTAGCATTATATTTTATTAATTTAAAATCAATCAATGATTTTGCGTATAGATGAAATAGGAAATATGTTGTAAGTATTGACCACAGCTATTATTTCAAAAGACACAACCTTCAAATCAGAAAAAAATGAATCCACATCAACTTCATGAAAACAATACGTTCTTGAGGAAGAAATGCTTGTTGATTATAATTCGTATTTTGTTTATTACATTTTGTACTTAGTTACTGCAGCACGATTGCCGTTCGTCGATAGTTTCTTCAGCATGCTTTGCCACACCATCATTCCAGCAACATAGCTTGTCGTCTACCATATTTTTTTATCGGTTCTGCGGATTGTGGTCAATTAATCTGTTCATTCGATTAATTTCATTAATTAATCCAGCATTTTTGTGACAATTAGAAGGAGTCAAATTAGTGATAGTTAACCGAATTAGGTTACCGAAATTGAAGGAGTTTATTAAATTAGAGCAAACAATTGTAATTAAAATTAAAAAATTTGTTGCAACAGGTAGCAACCGCGAACTCGCTAGAGGAATAAGTAAGAACATGGATGAAACATGCATGAAACGGCTGAAACATTGAGAAAATATAGAGGGAACATCAGTGAAATTAATAAAACAGGGATCATTAATTCGGTTCGGACAATAGAAAAGCATATACCCTGTGTCCAGAAAGTCACTACATAATGGAAAAAAATATTGCTAAGAAAACAAGAGCAAAAAAACGCGTGCGTTTAGTTCCACAATGCAATCCTCTCCACTTAAAATCGTTATGCAAATTCTCTTTGAGAGGAGTTTGTGGGAATGGGAACTCATTTTCTCAATTGCGTACTGACTTTATGGACACAGGATATATAGGACAATAGCACTAGCATATAATTAATTACAGTGGATTACGTTTGTAAGTCAAATTTTGCACGGAGAACTCTGGTCTTATATCCATCATTGTCTTTTAACAGATATAAGATGAATGTAGTTTTGTTTAAAAGCTATTACACACATATCCTACTGCAAAAATACGAAATAGAAGTAAAACCAGCAAATAAGAAGGATACCGTACGTATGAATGATTTTAGGGATAAAGAAAAATATCATAAGGAGGTCCAAATATTGGAAATAACTGAAACAGGAATAATTATCGTACTAACAAAAGCAGAACAGAACACCGTCCAACTCATTCTACTCGTCTTCACATATATACTACCAGGCTCACACCACCAAAAGACACGAGAAAAAATCTTTCAAACCGCATAGGGTTACTCGTAACGTAATACAAAATTATCATTATGGGAGACTTAAATGCGAGGGTGGGAAGAGAGAATTCCGCTACATGAATCAGAAAGGGAAACAGAAGACACCACAAACTACAGAGGTAAAACTCTTACTAAATTATGTAACAATATGGAACTTGCAATAGTAAGTGGAGGTTTGTTAGGAGTCAAACCAAGAAACAATAAACTATATCAGCGACGCGAACACGGGAAGAAGCGTCATTGACCTTTTCCTATACACCCCAACCCTCTAAATATACATCAACAGCTTTGTAGAATGAGACAGTTCAAATCGTCACACAACTTTCTGAAATAACTAAACGAAAGTAAACAACCAGANCATTATGGGAGACTTAAATGCGAGGGTGGGAAGAGAGAATTCCGCTACATGAATCAGAAAGGGAAACAGAAGACACCACAAACTACAGAGGTAAAACTCTTACTAAATTATGTAACAATATGGAACTTGCAATAGCAAGTGGAGGTTTGTTAGGAGTTAAACCAAGAAACAATAAACTATATCAGCGACGCGAACACGGGAAGAAGCGTCATTGACCTTTTCCTATACACCCCAACCGTCTAAATATACATCAACAGCTTTGTAGAATGAGACACTTCAAATCGTCACACAACTTTCTGAAATAACTAAACGAAAGTAAACAACCAGATAGTTTAGATAATCCGCGTCTCAACCTCTACACTCAGAAAAGACCGCTTACAAAAAATATTACAAAGAACGAACTCCCAAATCCCAGAAATATGTGACGTCGTAAACTATTTCAAAGAACTGAAACAAGCAGTCAACCAAACGGAAACCGAAACAAGATCAGTCATCTCCCCTAACCCATGCAAAACTGTAACAATAAGATGGTTTGACAAGGAGTGCAGAACCTACAAATTTCATATGAACCAGTTACAACCAAATTTACGCCGAAGCCCATTTTCCGAGTCAGTTCCAACACCTACAAGAATATATTCCAAAAAAAGAAATTATTCAAGGATATATACAAAAAGAAATAAACCAATATATTACTAGAGTGATAAACAAACTCATGAACATCAAAAATTTGAAAAAGTTATGGAGTACTACCAAATCAATGAAGCCGATGAAGCTAGAGCAAACAATCCCACAAGATGACTGGTTTCAACATATCAGCATATTAGACAGCCAAATTGAAACGTGTGGGACGTCCCAAAATGCTCCAACCGAACACACGGTTCTTGATACGAATCGGGACAGAGAATTTAATACATTCGAAGTTAGATTGGCGATAAAGAATTTGAAGAACAAAGCGCCAGGTAAAGGCCAAATTCGAAATAAAGTTTGAAAGCTTTTCTCACTTACTGCCACATGAAGACTTGCAGAAGCTTTCAACAACATACTCTAGACGGGAATTTCACCCTTAGAGTGGAGTCAAAGGATGAGCTGCCCAATCTTCGAAAAAGAAGACAGATTCTATTGAACTACCACCCCATTTCCCTACTCAACACGGTCCTCAAGCAGTTTACTTCGATCATGAATGCCAGACTGATGCTTGGGTGAAAAGAAACAGTACAACCTCAAAATAATAAACAGGTTTCCAAAAAGGGAAAAGCACACTAGACCAAATTTTTGTAACTACTGCAATGATACAAATAGAACTGCTGAAGAACAGAATATTTTACGTCTGCTTTGTAGACATGGCTCAGGCATTCGTTTCACCAAATCACAGCTTACTATGGACAACACTTTTCAAAGCTGTATTCTCTAGCAAATTTTTTAATATTTTCAAACAAATCTACTCACAAGCCAGCGCAGTTGTAAAAGGCGGTGTGGGACATCCAAAATGTTTTAAAATAACCAAAGGTATACTTCAGGAAGAAATAGCAAGTCCATCTCTTTACGACCTCTTGATCGAAGATCGAAGAAATATAGTAACTGCCTCAAAGACGGCATCAACCTAAATTGAAGGAAAGTATATCACCTGCTGTACTCGGACGACTTAATCGTTGTCGCTCACTCAATAGAACTTCTCCAAGAAAAAATTAATCTTGAATCTTAATTTTCCAAATTAAGNAGGTATACTTCAGGAAGAAATAGCAAGTCCATCTCTTTACGACCTCTTGATCGAAGATCGAAGAAATATAGTAATTGCCTCAAAGACGGCATCAACCTAAATTGAAGGAAAGTATATCACCTGCTGTACTCGGACGACGTAATCGTTGTCGCTCACTCAATAGAACTTCTCCAAGAAAAAATTAATCTTGAATCTTAATTTTCCAAATTAAGNTTAATCGTTGTCGCTCACTCAATAGAACTTCTCCAAGAAAAAATTAATCTTGAATCTTAATTTTCCAAATTAAGAGAGCTAGAAGTGCACATATTAAAAACAAGAGTCGTTATGTTTAAAAAATGCAACGGAGGAACAAAAAAGAAGATAAGTTCAGGTGGGGAAGAATACCACTGGAAATAGTAAATGAGTAGCAGCATGTTGGAGTTACTTTCTCATCATCAGTACTGTACAATACCGCTGCCAAAATATTCTGTAGTAAAGGAAGTGTAGCAACCTCAGCCTTACTTCTCAGACCCTCGACATTTGTCTAACTGGTCGAAAAGTAACTGCTGTCATTATCAATTGCACGACCCACGACGACATATGCACCCGGAATATGCGAAATTGTTCATGAAGAGACATTGGGGAAAGTTCAACAGCTATACCTGGAAAAAATTCTTCAACTCCCGCTTTCCAGTTCAAGGTACTTCATCAGACTGGAAACTGGGATGTCTCACCAACAGACACGCATAAATAAACTTGCTCTCAACTCTTAGATACGGAACCTAAGAAGCCCAATATCCTACCTANACCAACAGACACGCATAAATAAACTTGCTCTCAACTCTTAGATACGGAACCTAAGAAGCCCAATATCCTACCTATTAAGAGGCATACAAGGAACTCAAGAAGGCTTCAAACCATCCACCATGACATTAAGTACAGCTAGTGCTTTCAGATACAACGTATTCTAGCAGAGGCAGAACTAGCACACCTACAGGTGCACACCCATGCATAGAAGATTTAATAGTACTACTTAACAGCGTATAAAGAAATGATAAAAATACAAAAAGAATTCTTGTATTCCTTGGTATAAACAGTAAAAACATTGCAGAGCAGATATCTTAACTAAGGAATTTAACCAACTACATCAAATAAACGGTCAAATACATCACAAACTTGAGGCTTGGATTCACTTTTATCTCATGACTGAAGTAGGGTCAACCTTGGGATGTGGGAACAAAAATTTTNGCAGAGCAGATATCTTAACTAAGGAATTTAACCAACTACATCAAATAAACGGTCAAATACATCACAAACTTGAGGCTTGGATTAAACTCACTTTTATCTCATGACTGAAGTAGGGTCAACCTTGGGATGTGGGAACAAAAATTTTCAAATACTGTGGAGACCAATTTTTGTCGTCCAATTATTTCCCTTTTTAATTGCAGATCCACAGAAAAATTGGGAGGTCTCATAATATTTGTTAACCATGATACCACAGAGGACATCACGAAAAATCTATCTGAAACTGAATTATGCCTAAATTATTACGCAAACTTGCATCTGTACCTACTCAACATTTCCAAACTTTATGCCTAACTTACTATACAATTTTCTAAGTTATACCGTGATTGGGCAATGCCATAACAAACAAATAAAAATACTGTTATTTAAATAATTAATAATAATTAAAAAAAGAACCATAAAGAAATTAAAACTGATAGGGAGTACNCAAACTTGCATCTGTACCTACTCAACATTTCCAAACTTTATGCCTAACTTACTATACAATTTTCTAAGTTATACCTTGATTGGGCAATGCCATAACAAACAAATAAAAATACTGTTATTTAAATAATTAATAATAATTAAAAAAAGAACAATAAAGAAATTAAAACTGATAGGGAGTATAGGTAAAATAATAATTAAATAAAAAACATTTCATCCAACTGTTTTCCTTTAGGCAACGTTCCCAATATAGAAGCTGCGATCCCTCGTTGTAAGGCCAAACTAATGCGCTGGATCAAAAAGGAGGTAGAGCGAGGTTCACCAGTTGCTATTTGAATTAGATTTCCGATTTTCTTTATCAGGTTCAATCCTTTGGGACCCCAAACTTCACTAGTCTCGACTGCTATTGGCACGAAAAGAAATTTATTCTCCGGGATGAAAATATATTTTTTTATTTTCTGTTTCNATGAGATGTATGATTGGGCAAAAGTGTCGACACAAGTGAAATCCCAAACCAATGATTTACCTCTGGACCAAGGGACGAGAGTCATTCCGTCAGGATGTTTTCCATCTAGTCTTGAAAGACCTGGCGGCTCTCTGATGCTTGGGATGCCGGCTGTTCGGAGGGACCTAAGAATGATTTCGTTAATCCCATCATGCCTAGAGAATCTTCCGGATGCATTCTTGCAAGAAAGTTCATGTCGTCCTGATTCTTCTACTTCTAAACCACAAGAACAAAAATGAGAGAAACAAATTAGAGAACCAAGACGGATTGCACAAGAGACTCTGAAAATTTCATCTGAAAGAAGTGTTCCAAGTTGGGGGGAAAGTGAAGTTTCTAACCAGGCTCCAGCTTCTTTATTGGTTGAGGATAAGATTCTAGCTTGGTCTTCAAATGAGGAGCTTGATGAAAGGATGGAGAGAAAGCTCTTTCTGTTCTGAAGTTCTTCCCAAGACTTCAGGAATGTTTTCGGAGTTTCTTAGAATCCAGAAATCTTCAGCTGCCTTCACGGAAGGGTCGACTTGAACATTGTAAGGGAGCAAGGCTGATACTAGGGGTTCTACGCTGTTGAATGACGCTAGGAAACACGGAATCGCCAAATCAACAGAGTGTTTAATTCCAAGTCCACCTTGTCTTACGGGGAGTGATGACTGTAGCCAGGCTTGGTCTGAAAGGTTAGAATTAGTGATGTTTTCGAGAATTGATTTCAGTGTGTTGTCGTAAGATCTTAAACTATCTTCTTCTTTCCATGTTGGAGAGCTTCGGAGGAAAAATATTAATCGTGGGATTGAAAAAGACTTTTGTAGTAGAAAGAATGCAGAATGTTTGGAAATGTTCAGCAGGCGTTCACCAAAAGTTTTGAGTGTTTCAATTTTTTGTTGAAGACAATTCTGAATACCTTCACTTGAAATTGGTGTTCCGAGAAGAGTAGCATTGGGAGATTGCATTCTTTGGATTCCTGGAACTACTAATTCAAGATTAGAATAGATGTCATTAAGTTCTTCGGCTTCGCAGTTTCCAAGTATCGATGCTTCACATTTAGAGAAATTTGGAAAAAGTCTTATAACTTTTGCTGTGTTGAAAATTCTTTTCACCTCTTCGAGGACTTTGATTGGGCTATCTGCGATAGTACAGTCATCCAGGTACCAGATATTCAATTCGGTGGAGATTTGTTCGACTATAGGTTGGATAACAAGACAAAAAAGAGCTGGGCCTAGGNGGCAAAAAAGAGCTGGGCCAAGGGGATCTCCTTATTGGACTCCACGATCTGAGAGAATTGATGTTTTTCCATGAAAAATTTGGTTTGGAAGACGATAGCACTGGTATACGAAGTTGTAGATTTCAGGAAGCCTATTTTTTACTATCTCCAATAGTGTATCTCTTCTGATTTCGTTAAACGCATTCTTGAAGTCAATTTTTATAAAGGTTTTGATAGAGTTGTGTGGATTAGTGAAGTAAGTCCTAGCGGCGTGGGCTCCAGCTTCAGCTCCTCCTCTTACTCCAACTCCTAGTTGGTTGGGAAGAAATTTTAGGGACAACGGAGCAGAGATTCGTTTGGTGATAATTTTTGCCGCTAATCTCCTCAAAGTGTTCCAGATGACAATTGGGCGTATGCCTCCAGTCTTCTTCAAGAGTTCAGTTAAAGAACCTCCATATAGTATGGGACAAATGTTTTCAGGTACTTTTCCGGAAAGCATCAAGATTAGAAGTTGTTTGATTGATTCAAGAAGATCTGAAGTGTCGGCTGTCGTTTGGCTAAATAAATCCTTTAGTATTTGTGGGCGGAGACCGTCAAGACCTGCAGCTGATCCGGGTTTGGTGGAAGAGATAGCTCTCAAAATTTCAGAGTCTTCGATTATCCAANGATAACAAGACAAAAAAGAGCTGGGCCAAGGGGATCTCCTTGTTGGACTCCACGATCTGAGAGAATTGATGTTTTTCCATGAAAAATTTGGCTTGGAAGACGATAGCACTGGTATACGAAGTTGTAGATTTCAGGAAGCGTATTCTTTACTATCTCCAATAGTGTATCTCTTCTGATTTCGTTAAACGCATTCTTGAAGTCAATTTTTATAAAGGTTTTGATAGAGTTGTGTGGATTAGTGAAGTAAGTCCTAGCGGCGTGGGCTCGAGCTCCTCTTACTCCAACTCCTAGTTGGTTGGGAAGCAATTCTAGAGACAACGGAGCAGAGATTCGTTTGGTGATAATTTTTGCCGCTAATCCGTGGGCGGAGACTGTCAAGACCTGCAGCTGATCCGGGTTTGGTGGAAGAGATAGCTCTCAAAATTTCAGAGTCTTCGATTATCCAANGTCAAGACCTGCAGCTGATCCGGGTTTGGTGGAAGAGATAGCTCTCAAAATTTCAGAGTCTTCGATTATCCAATTTGTATTTTGAAAATCATGATCATCTGGGAAATGTGTGGGGGAAG
Source organism: Holacanthella duospinosa (assembly GCA_002738285.1). Lineage (NCBI taxonomy): Eukaryota > Metazoa > Arthropoda > Collembola > Poduromorpha > Neanuridae > Holacanthella > Holacanthella duospinosa. Next base: position 145,491 of record NIPM01000180.1, on the reverse strand, counting down.
GATGAAGTGGATGATTGTTTATTAGAGCTGAAATGGTTTCTGGAGTGTCTGGTGCTATAGTGTCATCGGATGANGGATGAAGTGGATGATTGTTTATTAGAGCTGAAATGGTTTCTGGAGTGTCTGGTGCTATAGTGTCATCGGATGAGATGAGACAAATAGCTCCTGAAATGTCTCCGTCTCCAAGTTTGGCTTCAACTTTTCTCCACTGTTTTGATGGTGAGAATTCGATGTCCATCATTTTTTGAGGTACTGCTTCAACCTTGAGCGAATTCCAATTATCTATGTTAGATTTGACCCATGAAGTAAGATTAATGACTTTAGCATCGCTGTGGGAAACTTGTAGAGTTGCGTATGGGAAATAGAGTAGCTCTGCCCAGAATTCTTCTGAATTATTGTTGTTGACTTCGTTAATACATTTAGTAAAAGCAGTACGAAGGGTGAAGCGAGCTCCTCTTGGAACCCTGCGAAGAGTTGGGATTCTTTTTTTTAAAGATGCCAATTTTGAACCAAGATTATTAGTACTTCGTATTTCTACTTTCTATTTAATTCCTTTCAGATGAGGTCCAGTTAGGCCGCTTGGGCCTCGCTTCGAATGTGCTAGGGGGAAGCAGATCTTGATCCAATTATTAAAGCTCGCTTGGGTTATTGCTCTTAGATTTGAGGATATTCTATGGGATTCGAATCTTTCCCATAACTTTTTCTTCGAAATTGAATTATCGAGGTTAGTTTCGAGAGTTGAATTTAACCAGATCAAACCTTGTTCCCGTAGAAAGATTTGAGGATTAGGAAGGATTTGTGACGGGACTGAGAGAGATGTGAGCGAGTCTAAGGAATGGAAAGTTTCGTTGTGTTCGGTTTGGTCGCTTTGAACTTGGATAGAAGGTTGTGAATTGATTGACTTTTCAATGTTTTCTGAGCCAATATAATGCTTTTCACTTATTTTAGCTGCCTTTTTTTGATTTCGTGATAGAGTTCTATTTGATATTCTAGCGGGGATGGTTAGTGTTTTGGTGCTGGATGATCCAAGAGAAGATTGTTTCATTTTGATTATTTAGAGTCAAAGGAAAGTATGTTGCAGGAGTCCTAGATATAAAAGGGAGGTGTGATAGTATCTTTGATGTTTCTTTATGCAAAATTTGGATTTCGTAGTAGCTCGGATCTTATCATATACTGAAAATAAAAATTGGACTTAGCTTGTCATTAATGAGTGGATGTCCTTTAAAGCACCGGATGAGTGAGTGTTGTAACAGCTATGGATTGGTCCCATTCAAAACTCAGTTTAGAGNAGCACCGGATGAGTGAGTGTTGTAACAGCTATGGATTGGTCCCATTCAAAACTCAGTTTAGAGATGAATTGTTAGGAGTAGATTGATTGTCCTAGATATATTGAAAACTGGTGATAGTATCTCAAAAGTGACAAGACTGGAAAAGGTGTGGTAGACCCAGCATATACTAAGTAATAATAAGAAACTTAGCTTTGAAAGTTTGAATGTTGCCAGGTAGACGAATGAGGTATTAGAGTTGTTTTGGTAATAACAAACTTTGAATTCCAATTGAAATTTTCCTTTGGTGAAAGATGAAGTACCTGGACTAAGAGTCAACTGCCTGAAGAGATGACGGTCCAAAAGAAGGAGATTCGATGAGATTTCGATGAAAAATTATCTCGTCCAGGGCACTCCAGATCCAAAAATGACAATGAAAGGTCTCAAGTAGCTCAAAAAATCAAAATATCGGGAGCAAAAATTTTTCGATTTTCTCTTGGCAACCAAATTCACTCAAAATTTCAATAAAAATTGATTAATTAACGGTTATTACATTTTGGCATCGAATAAGCAGTTACACATAATCTGTCGACATAAACTGAGTAGGTAAAAGAATATGAATTCGTAAGTCAGTTACAATGTTTTGTAATTTATTATTAATTTTTATTATTACTATTACAGTGGAACTCGGTGTCGTATAAAACGGTGATGGTAGAAACGTGTTTTCAAAAAAAAATTTGAATTTTTGGATTTCTTCACGAATCATCAGGTTGTTAGGTTAGTTAGGTTGAAAAAACTTAGAAATTTTTGGGAACTTAATCCTAACAACCTGGTCTAATTCTAACCTAATAACCTATTTTAACACTAACTTAATAACACCAACACCTCATGATTCTTGGCGAAATGCAAAAATTCTGAAAAAAATTTTTTTTTTTAACTAAGAAATTATTTGGAAGTTTGAAAATATTTTAAACTTCAAATGTCATGATTCGAAGAGAAATTTAAAAATCCGAAATTTTTTTTTGAAAATATTACCCATAAAGTGTAATCCAAATCTAACCGTGAAAATCGGATGTAAGAACATTTTTCATAATTTCGACCTTAGAGCTAAAAATTACATTGTAAAATGGTGACCGTGACACGAAAATAAATCAAAAAAACAAACAAAAAAAAAACATTTTTTTTAATGAAAAATAGCATTGGAGGTGAAAGCTTCATAGAACCAAACGGTTATAAGTCCAGATTTTTTGGATCTTAATCTTTAATTGATTTTCACTGTAGTATACCGGAAAGTGAACTTTTTTCTTTATAATATTTATTCAAAAGCCAATTAATTATTGTGACTGTTTAGTTGTGGACCGGAAGTACAGCGATTTTTCAAGTTTTATTTTTTACCCCGAAATTTCGAAATCGCACAGAAAGAATGTTAGAATTAATTGAATAGAACATTCAGACTTGCAAACACAGGAATTAATTCGAATTTATAACCGAATTCTAAAAAATTTAAATTTTAAGTCATTGGTTTAACTCGGATTCATTCTTGTTAAATTGTAACTTCTTGTGTTTTTCCAGATTTCAACAGGTATTTTAACTTTGTTGGATAACGATTAATAGTTTCGTTTCTTTACTTCGTTCAATTTGGAAATTATAACTTTGCAAATTGAAGAATTGAATTCATAATTTAGATGCTGTATCTTAAATTAAACATTTTTTCGTCACTCTAGATTGTGTATTTCCAATTTTCAAATCATTCCAATCCTAACNACTCTAGATTGTGTATTTCCAATCTTCAAATCATTCCAATCCTAACTTTCACCCAATGCAACCGCTCGATTCTGTTGTGTGATATCAACAGGGGTTTCTTGAAGTTTTCGCGTATTTAACGCTGTTGCATGATGCAAATACGTTTCTAATTGTCCACCGTAACATATGTAGGTTCAGGTTGTGCTTGATTTTGGATGTGGAAATATACTTACTACTCTTTTCTTTGAATTTGAGCCGTTTATCTCTAGGAGAAAGTCCTAGCTTCGCTTCGCGTTTCATATTCCTAGGCGGAGTTGCTTTGAATTTCAAACTTATCTGTCTACAGTTGTGAGATCTTCCAATTTTGTTACGATTTGGCGTATTGACATTCCAGTTATTATGAATGGATCATTTTTCACTTTTCTCATTTGTCGATAAACACTTCGCTGTCGGCATGTTGTACAGTTCGGGAAAATATTTTACTCGAGGTACCAAATAGTTACGTGATTTCTGTTTCTGTATGAAAATTTCACTAAATGAGAGTAATCTTACTAGAAATTTCCATGCAAAATTTCAGAATTATTGGTTGAAAGGCAGCTAAATTTTCAAAGAGAAAGTAAAATTGAAAGAGGAGAAAACTGGAAATAATTTTACTCGAGGTTTATTTTATCGATGAAACCGCCAATAANTTACGTGATTTCTGTTTCTGTATGAAAATTTCACTAAATGAGAGTAATCTTACTAGAAATTTCCATGCAAAATTGCAGAATGATTGGTTGAAAGGGAGCTGAGTTTTTAAAGAGAGTAAAATTGAAAGAGGAGAAAACTGGAAATAATTTTACTCGAGGTTTATTTTATCGATGAAACCGCCAATAATNAGTAAAATTGAAAGAGGAGAAAACTGGAAATAATTTTACTCGAGGTTTATTTTATCGATGAAACCGCCAATAATTTGGAACGGAATAATTCCAAATTTAATTATTATACTCATTTGACCTCTCTTTAGCTAAATTCAACCCGTGCAAGCAACCCTGAAGCTACATTGGAAAGATTTTATAGAAATATAAAATGCTCTGTGCTCCGTATCACCCTAGAAATTTATCCGCGCATTCTTAAAGTTTTCCATTGTGTCATATTGCTTCCCACCTTTCTAAAAGTTCCAGTCGAGTAAATCGTATCAATTTTCAATGAGGTTAAAGTCCGGCGAACACGTTAGGATAGTGATAGGCGGGATATTATGTACCCGGAGAAAGTTTTTTTTTTTTTGGGCATGAGGTGTTTTATCTTGCGCAATCCTGCATAAAAAACCATTTCCTTGACCCAATGAATTTAAAAAAGGAAATAAGCACCAGGGCAAGTATCCCTGATGCTCAATTGAATTATTTTTTGTAGTTTCGAAGGCTAATAGGGACTTCGATGTTAATTAAGGCACCCGGAACCTGAAGTATCTTCCTCAGGTATGAAAAAATTAATGAAAACTATGAAAAAATTAGCCAATCATTTATAAATCATGATAATATGACGAAAAACCATCGAGTCTGTCTTTATTTCAATACTTCTCATCGTTTCAACTAATAAATTTTCATGTAAACATAATTGAGAAATTTTCAAACTTTCCCCAGGTGAACCTTATCCCTGTTATTCTGTGTTATTCTCAGGGAGGCTTCTGCAGATATTTTCTGAAGCGAATGCTGTCTGGTGAGTTTAGAAAGTTGCATAGAGTGTCTAGAGTAGTGTTTGTGTTAAAATGGTGCTATAATTGATGCAACATAATTGATTTGTTGCTCATTTGTCGTAAAATTAATAATTGGACAATTGGAGAAAGTTTCTGTTTTGCACCTAGTTTCTTTTTTGGGATACGATATATTTTTATTTTTTAAATAATTTCATATACTCCATTTAAATCTTGCAATTTCCTTCCTTAGTTGCTTATTAGAATGCCCATTTTTTGTTTAAAAATAAATCTTACCATTTTCAAAATCCGACAGTGACTTCCGTTTCCTGATTGTCAATTTCTAGTTCATAATATACACTTGAAGTCATGCAAATATTCAATAGCAAAGCCAGCAATAGCTGTTTAACAAGTTATATGTCACAGATTGCGAAAGTTATTTGGGAAACTAGCTAAAACCGACGGTAAAAGTAACCTCGAGTAAAATTATTTCCAGCTTTCTCCTCTTTCAATTTTACTTTCTCTTTAAAAACTCGGCTCCCTTTCAACCAATCATTCTGAAATGTTGCTTGGAAATTTCTAGTAAGATTACCCTCATTCAGTGAAATTTTCATACGGATTGGTTAAGAAACACAGAAATCACGTNTAAAAGTAACCTCGAGTAAAATTATTTCCAGCTTTCTCCTCTTTCAATTTTACTTTCTCTTTAAAAACTCGGCTCCCTTTCAACCAATCATTCTGAAATGTTGCACGGAAATTTCTAGTAAGATTACCCTCATTCAGTGAAATTTTCATACGGATTGGTTAAGAAACACAGAAATCACGTAACTGTTCGGTACCTCGAGTAAAATATTTTCCCGAACTGTAATTTCAGTCAATTTTATGGTAATAATTTGGCGAATATTGTCAAATTTTGATGTAAACATGTATTTACATCACAAATAGTCGAAATTGAGGGAGAAATTGTCAATTGACGAAAATAACGATTTTATAGGTGTAAGTGTGATGTGCAGCCAAACTTATTCATCAACTTTACACAAAACACCACAAAATCTATTATAGGGGTTAACTCAACCAAATAAGAGTCAAGCTTTAAAATTGAATATTATTGACATTATACATAATGTCTTACCTTGTTTAGTTGATTTAAATTTAAACAAATTTTTATAAACTCCATTTTTCAACAAAAATAAGCNTTCAATTGACGAAAATAACGATTTTATAGGTGTAAGTGTGATGTGCAGCCAAACTTATTCATCAACTTACACAAAACACCACAAAATCTATTATAGGCGTTAACTCAACCAAATAAGAGTCAAGCTTTAAAATTGAATATTATTGACATTAATGTCTTACCTTGTTTAGTTGATTTAAATTTAAACAAATTTTTATAAACTCCATTTTTCAACAAAAATAAGCGAAGTCATAATATTTAACCAAACTGTATAAGACAGACGGACGAATATTGAGATAAATACGCCATAAGGCCTCTATCTTCGCTGATTGGCGCTACTAGCGGTTACTATATATATACAGTTAGACAAAAAAATATTCATTCTAAAGATTCTGAAAGGTTATATTAATATGTATTAGGAACGTTTAAAGTGATTTCAGTTAAGGTTTATCCAGTGTATTAAAGTAAGTAGCATTTTTATACAGAAGAAAACTTCAAACACTCACCAGTTTTATTCAGGAATCAACAAATATCGTACTGTTACACAATTGTGGATACTTATATAGTGCACGACGGTTTAAGAGCAGGCTGTTCTTATAAAAAGTATATGACAAAAAAATTTTTTTTTCAAAATTTATAAAAAGAAAATCTATACTATAGTATAGATCTNATATTCATTCTAAAGATTCTGAAAGGTTATATTAATATGTATTAGGAACGTTTAAGTGATTTCAGTTAAGGTTTATCCAGTGTATTAAAGTAAGAAGCATTTTTATACAGAAGAAAACTTCAAACACTCACCAGCTTTATTCAGGAATCAACAAATATCGTACTGTTACACAATTGTGGATACTTATACAGTGCACGACGGTTTAAGAGCAGGCTGTTCTTATAAAAAGTATATGACAAAAAAAATTTTTTTTTTCAAAATTTATAAAAAGAAAATCTATACTACAGTAAAGATTTTAAATAAAGTTATCGACTGTAACTATCGTCAACAATTTCGTGAAAAATTGCAATTGTTTAATTCTTATTTAAAGTTTTGTAAATATTTTACAAGAACGACATTTCAACTGAAATGATTTCAAGTGGTACTTTTAGAAATTGAAGATGTAAAAAGATTATTTTTGTTTGAGATTTGACTTTTGCTCTTATATCCAACTCCCGCTTCAAAAATTACCCAGCAAAAGGTAGTTCTTATAACCGTTTTGCTCTTATATACGTTGTTCTTATAACGCGTTGTCCCATGTTAAATGCATTAGAACAAGGCAAACCCGCAAAACTCTGCTCTTATAACCCGAATGTTCTTATATNACCCAGCAAAAGGTAGTTCTTATAACCGTTTTGCTCTTATATACGTTGTTCTTATAACGCGTTAATGTCCCATGTTAAATGCATTAGAACAAGGCAAACCCGCAAAACTCTGCTCTTATAACCCGAATGTTCTTATATAGGATGCTCTTATAAACGTCGTGCACTGTACTCAATTATCTGCTAAGCAATTTATCTACCAAACTACTGGACAGTAGCAAATTTTTAATTTTAAATGCAATAGTCAGGTTGGTTTTATAGTACTTACCTCCAAAGTTTTAAAATTATGTAGTTAAACTTTGTGATAAACTGTTAGAATGTCACTCCCTCCAGCTTTTATAAAATTATAAAAGTTACCGAATTAAAAATATTTCCGTGCAACAGCTGAAACTGAAAAAGATTTTCTTTTCAAAAGTTTTTGCCACTATTTCTAGTGGAATTTTATAACTTAAGTTTGCATAAATACTGGGGATCAATTTCATAATCAGAGTATCATTTCATTTGTCACTTAACCATAATTTCGGATCTTTTTTAATTGCAATTGCTTATTTTCCCTTTATACAAACGGCATATCTGTAATTTATGCTTTCGTAATATGTTTTACATAGAATTTGTATTGTCTCTGTGCTTTTATTTTTTTCATAAATACCTTTTCCTTAATCACAATTAGCTTCCCTATTGACACTCGGTTTGTAGTTGATACGTGTTACTACCAACTTTTATGAAACCAAGAGATCAACCATCGGCAGAATTAAACGCTTCGGTATGTTTCATATTTGACATGGATTTCAGCTTAGATTGGCACTACCCCTTGCCCACCAGCACACCAAAGCCTAGAACTGCCCACACTATCACTGCAGCCTAGAACTGCTTACTGCCGACCAGCCCACGGGAGCCTAGAATTCCCGAACCACCCACCAGACAACCGCAGCATTTAAATTTAAACCCATCGATCTCAATCTTGATCTTGTAGATATATCGTCAANGTTTCCCTATTGACACTCGATTTGTAGTTGCTACGTGTTACTACCAACTTTTATGAAACCAAGAGATCAACCATCGGCAGAATTAAACACTTCGGTATGTTTCATATTTGACATGGATTTCAGCTTAGATTGGCACTACCCCTTGCCCACCAGCACACCAAAGTCTAGAACTGCCCACACTATCACTGCAGCCTAGAACTGCTTACTGCCGACCAGCCCACGGGAGCCTAGAATTCCCGAACCACCCACCAGACAACCGCAGCATTTAAATTTAAACCCATCGATCTCAATCTTGATCTTGTAGATATATCGTCAATAGCCGAGCTCGATTTCAATCTTTGGACGATCGACTGATTGCCAATCTCGATCTTGATCGTTTGGTTGATCTCGACCTTTTGGTGGAAAGATTGAATAGCGCAGATTTCGATCTTTTCGTGGATCGATCCACTGATGCAGATGTCCATCCCGATCTCTTGGTTAAAAACTCTTGATGGGGAATTACTGTCCCGCCAAAGCTTGAAACAGCTATTAACCCAAAAATATGGTCTCTGGTGGTGTATGATCTCACGTCTCAGGTTTTCCGGACTCAATACAATACCAATTGTGCCAACAAGCCGACTGGAAAAATGCTGTTCCAAACCCTGACAATGTGATGATGATTCACCAGTTGCTGGTGGGGGATTCATCATCTGTGCTTCTCCTCGGTAGAGACGGAGAAGACTTTTATCGGGCATAGTAGTCAATGCTCACTATCCCGTAGCTATAGTAGCTATGCTTCACTATCCCACAATGTCAAATCTGATCCCGATACGTTGGTGAAAAAAAAACACCAAAATCGGTCTGGATCTCGTTGTTTTGGTAAACATCGACCGGTGCCGATCTACAAGTTAATGAATAAGGTAGTTCGTCTCCCTACTTTATATACACTAAAATATACAATTTATATACATAATTTATATACTAAAAAGCTGTCCAGGTATATCTGACTTTCACCCGCATATAAGCGTGTGTAAAAATCATAAAAGCAACTAAAAGTTACGTACGATACGAAACACCGTTCAACAAAATGTAAAAAATTAGTGATGGATGGCTAAGTGCGATATTTATGGCTATCCGTAGACAACTTATAGTTGATTCGCTAGTGTTTCATAGATAGATTTCGATCAAATACATCGATCCCAATCTCAAATATCCTGCGACAAAAACGATTGCTTAGTAAAAAAAATCGATTGCCCCACGGACCTCCACCTCGTTCATCTGATGGAGACATCGATGGGCAACGGTCTGGATCTTCTGATCGAAAGATCGACATACATTCATCTCGAACTCTGGATCATGGACCAGAAACTTCAAAATTTACATAATAAATTAAACCCTTTTTCCTTGTCAAAAAAAACGATCTAGTATACACGGGATCACTATGCAAAATAATTCAAAATAACATTTTTATGGCAATGTGTGAGGACTACCGTGTTTTTGAATTGTTCCACAGAAATGCATGAATGTATAATGACTCTCTGCACTACAGTTTGTTGCACAAAACATATCGAACTCCATTTTTTTTTAATGATATCATCTAATTTGATGTTTAAAATTACAAATTTTTTACAAGACAATTACAATTGCGTTTTCGCGAGTTTTTGCCACAAACATAAGGAAAGTTTTCTGAGAATCACTCTGTTTGACTTTTTCAAACCTTGACAAATTTTGTATGAAAAATTTCTCAAGGAAATACTCAATTTCATATTTAGGCCATGAAACGTCAAGTGAAAGCTTAGAGCGATTGTGATCAAAATTTTGTTGAATTAAAGTCGCCGATTATACTATGATGCAAATGTAATCGGTGGATCTGAGCTCTGCTTTCTCGACGAGTGAAAATGGCAATTTTTCGAGATTCTAGCAATCTAACTTTGTCTAATGGTCTAATTTGTTACAAATTTACATCTGGTTATATCTGGAGATATGTCAATGTAATTTTCAAAATTATGTATAAAAACATTGAACAGAATATTACCATTAGAAGTGAGCATTTAGTGATCACTCTCCTTTTGTGTGCCGTTGGAAAAACTTGAGCTCTAATTTTTCAAAATCATCCCAATAATAACTGAAACCATCAGGTCAATCAAAATTCAGCTTTTTGTAGTCACTTCAGAGCACTGTCTTACATTCAGAGCTGCAAACTCTGATTGCTTTCCCCCCAGCTCAAANCTCCTTTTGTGTGCCGTTGGAAAAACTTGAGCTCTAATTTTTCAAAATCATCCCAACAATAACTGAAACCATCAGGTCAATCAAAATTCAACTTTTTGTAGTCACTTCAGAGCACTGTCTTACATTCAGAGCTGCAAACTCTGATTGCTTTCCCCCCAGCTCAAATCTGTAATTACATGCTCTAGTTTCAATGATGCTATTCTGCTCTGTTTTTACATGTAGTATTTCTGAAACCGGTNAATCTGTAATTACATGCTCTAGTTTCAATGATGCTATTCTGCTCTGTTTTTACATGTAGTATTTCTGAAACCGGTTTGAGACATTTCCATAATGTAGAATAGAATATTCAATAGATAATTTGTATCAAATTCGACCAATAGACAAGGTTATAGTGCTCCAATCTCGAAAAGTCGCCATTTGCACTCCTGGAGAAACTTCCAATTTCCTCTCTCTCTTCAAATTTTTGTACATATTTGGCAATATTTTTACTAAATATCTGACGCAGAGCTCAGATCCACCGATTATCTTTGCATCATAGTAGAATCAACCATTCTAATTCAGCAAAATGTTGACGTTTTTATTATCTCAATTGGTCAATGCTTTTACTTGACGTTGCATGTTCTAATATGAAAATGAGTATTTTCTTGTTAATTTATTTTATACAAAATTTGATTAGAATATCTGAAAGAGTCAAATAGAGTGATATTCAAAAACGTGAAGTTTGTTTTAATTTTGCACAACTTTCTTCCGTTACTTTTCACATGTTACTCAATTTCTTGGGGATCTTTTGGGATTTTTCATTTATCTTGCCTACACTGTATTTGTAATTGGAATTGTTATTTCTTGTTAAAAATTTGTAATTTTAAACATCAAACTTGAGTGAAATCGTCCAAAAAACTCAGATCGATACATTTTGTGCAACGAACTGTATATATGCAGATCAACCTTGAGATAGACATTTACATCACCTCTATATTTGTATCTTACTTAAACCTATTTTTTTCCATGTCTACAGTCTTTATTTGTGATGTGTGAATTGTGAAATAGTATCTTATTTTTGTTGAGCAGGAGGAGATCTCTTCACAAACAACAATAATTGGTATAATTTCGTATAATGTATCTGATTCTTGTAGTAGCTGCATTAGTTTGTACATGTTTGACAAGATTTCAAGAAGTTGATTGTACAAAATCCAGAGGTAAGCAATGAGAAAAAGAAAATTACAATATAATTTATTTGAAATGAATTAAATGAAGCTCAATCTTCTGTGTTAGGTGATTTTTGCCTAGGAAGTACTGGGATTACGGCAAATCATAATGATGAGGATTGTGACAACTACCTGACTAATCTGATCTGCTATGAAGGAAAGTGCGCATGCCCAGAAGCTCTTACCATGAGCAGTGCCAACTTACCTCGAAATCTCAACACATGGTGGCATAGAGAAAAAAAGAAATGTTTCGCAATTCGAGGAGCCATGTGTGACACAACAAACAAAGTGAACAAGATTACCTGTCTACCGGGTAATACTTGTACTCCAAATAAAACAAACAAGAACATTGCAACTTGTGTTTAATGATTTAGTATAAAATATTTTCCTTCATATTATAAATAAAATTTGAAATAAACCGTGTAGCAGCGCTAGAATAACCAGCAGAATAAAGCACATTATTATAGAAACATAAGTAGCAGGTTATATCCTTGACACTAAAACCTAAGGTATCAACCGTTGTTACATGAGCTATGATTTTGAACGGTGATGTAATAAAATAGGTAACAGACGAGCTATCTATGTTATTCATGTAACGAATGTAGTAAGTGTATCAGTTTTGTGGAATGTAACCATAGGTTGTTACATATTATGTTATATGTTATATATACAGCATGATTCGCAAATTATCAATAATTATGGATTATTATAATCACTGATCATTTTGTTAATTAGCAAGATAAATTTGATAATTATAATCCTTCTAACAAAATCAGAGTGCAGAAGTTGATTGTTTACTTTAAATTTCATTTAAAGGTACTTTTTATCAAATTTAATTAGACACTGACTCAAAAAGTATAAACAACTACTTATATCAAAATAATCCCTAGTCGATTTCAGTTGCGTCCATATCTTCATCAGAATCACTTCCAAGTTTTGATCAGAGCTGGGGTAATCCAGATTAAGGATTAACGAAGTAGTAATCCGGATTAAGGATTAGCAATCCGTAATCCGTAATCCTGCGAAGTTCTCTTTAAGAAAATAATCCATAATCCTTAATCCTGTGAACGCGGATTAGAAATTTTAATCCATAATCTCTAATCCACACTTTCAGATTAATCCAGTTGGGATTAATCAATTAATGCAACTGGATTAAAATCCTGATTTTTTTTTAAAAACACAGCTTGGAATACATGAGATAGAACTTAAGTCCACCCTGCACGATGCCAGGAAGGTGTTTTCGCTGTCAGTTCACATTTAAATTATAAACTTCGGTGGATTCTGCACAAAAAAGTTGAACAGTGGGAGAAATTTTGTATTGGAAGCTATTATTGTGGAACAGTCTACTGTTACGGCAGGACAGTTATTATGTAACATTTCTTTTTAAGGATGGTATTTGTTTTAAAGAAGAGATGTCAAATAAGCTAAAAGAATTGGAATGTATGAAATATTTTCAACATTAGTTAAAGATTGTTCACCGAATAGCGATCTGACAATAGGGAATTGTTTCCTAAGTTGGACACTTCACTGGCCTCAACTGCCCCGGTTGAACGTGTTTTCATAGGCGCGGTTATTTTAACGCATGAATCGAAGTTATCTCTATGAACAATATGATATGTTTAATAAATTGTTAGTTTATAAAGCTAATTTTTTATTTCAAGTCTCCTCAATGCAAACAAGAAGCATTAACTTGAGTACAAATTAATGAATTGCTTATTCAGAATTAAACATTTACTACTAAAATAAAATAAATCCCTAAGAAACGTAACAATGAGACAAATAATATACCTATAATATAAATTCTTTCATCATTTTAACGGGAATATTACAATAGTAAAATGTTGGCTCGATTGCAAAAAAATCATTTACAAAACTATTGACTAAAAACAAAAGGAGTAAAAAAACTTTTTTTTAATCCCTAATCACGCAATTAATCCGGATTAATTAATCCATAATCCTCAATCCCGTAAATAATCATGGAAAATTAATCCTGGCTTAATGCCACTCTGGAAAACAGATTAATCCTCAATCCCTAATTCTAATCCTCTTATTCAAAAAATGTAATCCCTAATCTCTAATCCCAACAGAAAATTCATTAATCACCAACTCTGGTTTTGATTCATCTTTTGATCGGTCTTGTAAACACATTTCAAATTATTTCTGCTTAAACTTCCGACAAAGTTTTCATTTTTGTAGATGAAAGTGAGTAGAGACGCCTTTTCCAAGGCACTCCTAAGTTTAGAGAGTTCGATCCCGAAGGTTGAAAAACAACACTTCAATGCAAGCTGTGCATCAATTAAGATAGCGTATTGTAGTGTATTGCAGCTAATTAAGTATTATTTTAATCGATTGTAACAGTTTTTCACTAGGTTATAGTTGAAATAGAACAAAGCGATTCTTCATATAAACAAAAAAGGAATGGAACTGAACCGGCAACATGGCAGATTAACAATGAAGGCTTCTCTATTTTGANAAAAGGAATGGAACTGAACCGGCAACATGGCAGATTAACAATGAAGGCTTCTCTATTTTGACTTCTAATTCATTACAGCTTTTGGTTGAATTTTGAAATATTTTTCTAACTTTTTCCAAATTTCTATCACCACCGCGAGGTAAACGTTTTAGNCTTTTGGTTGAATTTTGAAATATTTTTCTAACTTTTTCCAAATTTCTATCACCACCGCGAGGTAAACGTTTTAGTAAAATTACTTGTCTCCATGATTCATGAGACAAAAATAGGTGTTTTTATCATCATGATAATTATGAACACGAATGTATGTTATAATTATCAACGATAATTATCATTTGCTAACCCTAATGTACATACTACCGATTTTGAAACGAAAGATCGGGTCTTTATATGTGGTGGTCTTATAACGGATATAAGACCCATTGGCTGTTATAAAAAGTATATGGAGATAGCTATCTTTGTTTGCGCTTGACCAAATTTTGAGAAGTAAGCCTTGTGAAAGAATTCTCATCAAAACGTCTGTTTCACTTTGTTTAATTACAACATAGATTTCTGACAAGAAACGGACTTTCGGGGATGAGTGATACCCAAAGTTGAGTCGGCTAGNTTTAATTACAACATAGATTTCTGACAAGAAACGGACTTTCGGGGATGAGTGATACCCAAAGTTGAGTCGGCTAGGGACTTTTCTCCCAGAAAATCCCAATTTAACTCATTAAATAAGGAACTTGGTTCTTATAAAGAACAAACTGCATCTAATAAATGTATTGGATCAAACCAAATCAAAAATCCTGTCTAATGACGGATGTAACTGTAAACTACGACTACTGTATATTACTTTATGTAAATGTCTGTTANTACTGAATTTAAAAAAAAAAGTATGGTACATAAGTCGCCACGAATGATGTTTTTATGTCAAGTAAGCGATTTTAAGCAAACTCGATTTATGCTAGCTGTATCGGGCAACTTTTGTTGTAGACTTTTAGCGATTTTAGGCATGATGGGAAAATTTTACCATCGAGCAGTAGATGCCGTGCTAGGGGTTTTTCTTCCAGAAAATCCCAATTTAACTCATTAAGTAAGGAACTTGGTTCTTATAAAGAACAAACTGTATCTAATAAATGTATTGGATCAAACCAAATCAAAAAATCCTGTCTAATGACGGATGTAACTGTAAACTACGACTACTGTATATTACTTTATGTAAATGTCTGTTANAAAAAATCCTGTCTAATGACGGATGTAACTGTAAACTACGACTACTGTATATTACTTTATGTAAATGTCTGTTATATAAAGTAAGTTTGTTTGAAATCTTCCAAGTCAACTACAACTATATCACTATAGTATTTCACCAAATAACAATTTTGGTGAAATCGAATGAATAAAAATATTGTTGACCTGATTGGTTAAGGTATAAACTTCTTGAAAAATTGATATAACTTTAGATTNAAAAATCCTGTCTAATGACGGATGTAACTGTAAACTACGACTACTGTATATTACTTTATGTAAATGTCTGTTATATAAAGTAAGTTTGTTTGAAATCTTCCAAGTCAACTACAACTATATCACTATAGTATTTCACCAAATAACAATTTTGGTGAAATCGAATGAATAAAAATATTGTTGACCTGATTGGTTAAGGTATAAACTTCTTGAAAAATTGATATAACTTTAGATTAGATTGGGTTACGACTCTTGTTAAACGTTTCAACTGTTTGCTTTTTAGATGTTTTTGAATTTTTCTAAAAGTGTCAATGATTAAAATTCTGTTTCAAATCTTTCNACTATATCACTATAGTATTTCACCAAATAACAATTTTGGTGAAATCGAATGAATAAAAATATTGTTGACCTGATCGGTTAAGGTATAAACTTCTTGAAAAATTGATATAACTTTAGATTAGATTGGGTTACGACTCTTGTTAAACGTTTGAACTGTTTGCTTTTTAGATGTTTTTGAATTTTTCTAAAAGTGTCAATGATTAAAATTCTGTTTCAAATCTTTCCAGCCAACAAAGACTCGCTGTGGAGATTCCTCAATTATCGATTTATTTATGGAGAGAACAACTAAAAGGTCATTGATCTTACTGGATGCTACTTCAGTTGAATTTTTGTATAAATCAATTTTTTATTTCGAATTTCATCGTTCTATGAAAATTTAAAAAGTGGAATTAAAATCTTACATACGAATGGACAATGCCTCAGGACATAAAATAAGAAATAGTTGAGCTAGTGCAGTTTTATTATCCGTATAATAACAGTACCAGCAACGGAGCGACTGTGTTCGCNGTATAAATCAATTTTTTATTTCGAATTTCATCGTTCTATGAAAATTTAAAAAGTGGAATTAAAATCTTACATACAAATGGACAATGCCTCAGGACATAAAACAAGAAATAGTTGAGCTAGTGCAGTTTTATTATCCGTATAATAACAGTACCAGCAACGGAGCGACTGTGTTCGCNCAAGAAATAGTTGAGCTAGTGCAGTTTTATTATCCGTATAATAACAGTACCAGCAACGGAGCGACTGTGTTCGCAGTAGCATATCAAGAGACAATGAGTAAAGTGGAGAAAACATATTGAATTTTCAACACAGAAGAGAATAGAATTATTCGAATTATAAAAAAATCGAATTATTCCGTGGTAGTTCTTCCTCAAGTACGTCAATTTCACGAAGTTGATGTGCATTCAATTCTTTCTCTGGTTTGAGGGTTGTGGCGTTTGAAAGCACTAGATGTTGACAAAACGTACCACAACTTCGTTGGTGCTCAATATTAATTGTAAATTGACTTGACACTTAATTACGTCATTGAGCCCATAGATGGGCCCCCTCCGCGGAGGGCCCTCCACGGAGGGCGGAGGGGAGGGTGGAGGGGTACATTTTTGGTGGAGGGCGGAGGGCTGGAGGGGCGGAGAGGTGAAATCTGCTCGGAGGGATGGAGGGGTGGAGGGCAATTCTGCTCGGTGGAGGGCGGAGGGCTGGAGGAGTGGAGGGCTAAAGTTTAGCTGGAGGGCTGAAGTTGATCTGGAGGGGTGGAGTTGTATTATTATACGTGGAGGGCTCTTATGATTGACGGAGGGTGGAAGGCTGGAGTCTTTTTACAGAGCAATACAGAACCATTTTGAACCCGTAATCCTTGTACAATCTATTTATTTTGTTTTGATTGTGTTCCGATGTATTCAATATTTAATAAAGTAAAATTATTTAATTACAAAAACAGAACACTACTAAAATAAAAAGAAAATCGATTAGAAATTAACCAAAAATTATTGCGGGATGGATGTAATCCAGTAGGAGCTGTTGTAGGCGGGCGCTGATAGGTGTTTGTTGAGTGGACTGGAAGGTGGAGGGGCAAACTTACCTTGAAGTGGTCTTTGCTGAATGGAGGGCGGAGAGGTGGAGGGATTAATTTAGCTTGGAGGGGATAATTTAGCTTGGAGGGGTGGAGGGCTGGAGCAATGGAGGGGTCAATTTAGCTTGGAGGAGTGGAGGAGTGGAGGGGTCAATTTAGCTTGGAGGGGTGGAGGGCTGGAAGATTGGAGGGGTGGAGGGGTCTTCGCTGACTGGAGGGCGGAGGGGTGGAGGGCTCATCCCGTGCCCATCTATGATTGAGCCTTGGTGCTATGAGGGGGGATTAATATCAAAAACATTAACCAAAAGCACATTTAAGTTTCTCACACACACCAACAATACATGAAAGATTTACACACACACATCAGAAATACATGAAGGATTTACACACATTAGAAATACATGAAAAAATACACGAAGGATTTACGCACACACATCAGAAATACATGAAAAATACATGAAGGATTTACACACACAACAGAAATACATAAAAAAATACAAAGGATTTACACACACACACATCATAAATGCATGAAGGTTTTGTACACACATGTCATAAATACATGAAGGTTCTCTACACATACATGAGAAATACATGGATAAAACATGAGGGTGATTCATTGCGAAGAATTCTTTTTTAGTGTTTTCGAGTATGGGCACTTTATTTATTAAGATCCTGAACAATAGTAGAATCCCACCCCCAACAATCCACTCTCATACACATTCAAAATCTCGATAGATGTAAAGTCATTCTCCAGTAAGAGCCATGGATACCTCGTTGGGTATATTTATTTATTTTATGAATTTGATTATATAACCAAATTTTTATGAAACAATTAATACACAAATTATAGATGATATTCTTTAGCACCATGGTGATTACAATTATTACTCCCGCTACATGAATATCGAATTACCGGGATCAAAATTCGAAACATGAAAATTTATTAATTTGATGCTATGAATACATTGCTACATACATGCCATCAAACACGGACATATTCATTTAAAATAATTACCGCTAAGCTTATATCATATCACCAGTAGCGGAATTACACCTGTACAAAACTTGCTATTTAATAATATGAACGCATTGGTACATCGCAGCCATCAAGAATACAAATATTTCCTTTAAATTATTACCGCTAAGCCGATATCGAATTACCGGGAGCGAGTTACAAATCTAAAAAATTTGCTATTCTAATGATATAAATACATTTGTACTTAGCTGCCACCAAGCATAAATATATTTTTTTGCAATTATTACCGCTATGCCAATATCGAATTACCGGGAGAAGAATTAGAAACCTCAACAATATGCTAATCTAATGATATAATTGCATCAATAGCTGCAATATATGTCCAATGGATTTATATCACAAGAATAGCTAACTTTTGAGGTTTATAATTTCTTTCTTAGTAATTCGATATTGGCATAGCGGCAATAATTAAAAAATCGTTTCTTTGATGGTGGTTATGCACATTTGCATTTATATGATTTAAATAACATATTCTTGGGGCTTGTAGTTTTGTTCTAGCTAATTCAATATTGGTGTAGCGGTCATAAATTCAAATAAATATCGTTATACTTAATGTCAATTATATACCAAAGCATATGTATCATTGTAATAGCTATATATTGAAGTTTGAAATTCGGTTCCCGGTAATACGATTTTACAATAGCGATAATTATTTCAAATAAATGTCTGTCTTTGATGGCAGCTAAGTACCAATGCATTTATATCATTAGAATAGCAATTTTTTGAGGCTAGTAATTCTGTTCCCGGTAATTCGATATTGGTATAGCGGTAATGCACAATTCAGCATAATCAAAAAAATGTTTATGCTATTCAATTATTGAAGTTTGAAATTCCCTATTTGGTAAGTCAATATTGGCTTAGTGGTAATAATTTCAAAGAAATATGTTTATGCTTGATGGCTGCGATACACTAAAGCATTTATATTATTAAAATGCAAGTTTTGGGCGGCTGCAACTCCGCTCACGGTAATATGATATTAGCTAATCGGCAATTATTTCAAATAAATGTCTGTGTTTATAGGAAGCTATGTAGCAATGGATTTATAATTTTAAATGAATAAAGTAAAAGTTTTCAATTCCGCTCCTGCTAACATGCTATTTATATAGCGGGAGTCGTATTTGTAATCACCATGCTGCTAAAGAAAATCATCTATAATTTAATTAATTAATTGTTTACTAAAANCCTGCTAACATGCTATTTATATAGCGGGAGTCGTATTTGTAATCACCATGCTGCTAAAGAAAATCATCTATAATTTAATTAATTAATTGTTTACTAAAAATTTAATAAAATATATTTTATAATAATATATGTGATTAATTTTTTGTAAACTTACCAGATTTTATTCCAAAATTGTCTACATCACGAAATCGCGAAATTCCTATACTCAAATTCCTTTATCTATTTATTTATTTATTATTATTATTATTTTATTCAATCAAGTTAAAAGGCCGCTCAACCGACCTGTACCCACGAAACACTTAAATTTTTAATTTGACTTTCTAATATATTATTAATATTATTAATGAATTTAATAATTATTTTGAATTGTGCACACTAACGAATTAGATGTGTAAACTATTTTTGCATTCTTATATGGTGTCTTACAGAGAGTTATTTTTGTTTTATTTGGCCAGACAAAAAATAATCCTACACAGACAATTTTAGTCGGTGAATTTTTTTTGTGTGCTCAATGTGTAGTCCATGCAATTTTTTAACTAACAATAAGCGCGCAAAGGTACTTAGCATTTGTAAAACTTGGTAAAGGACCCTTTGTAATATCCATTCCTGTTGTAGTATTTTCACTCCAGCCGTGGTTCTTACTCTTCGAAAATGAAGCCTCCGTTTGAGGAATCCGAAACCGAAAAAGTACATGGAACTAGTGTGATGGTTTTTTACAGGTATTTCTGATTTTGGATTCATGGTCATTCCAAGTCTCGTCTTGAAGTCTACTGCGTAAGCCGTGTTTTTTTTTTGAAGGATGCGATGAAGCTGTGTCGTGATGGACAAACACTTTGTCCAACTCGCCAGTGTACAATGAAGCCACAGATTCTTCAAGTAAAGGTTTCAAAACATGCTCAATATAATAGTCAGAGTTTACCTTGACTATTTTTGGAACTTTGAACAAAGGCACAGTCCCCCGACCAGTCATAGCTCTAACAACCATGAATCTGTCACCAAACTTTCCTTTCTTGTGACAATAATATTCGGGGTCTTGTTTCGATAAACTGGTGTAGTAAATCCGTCTGATACCTTCGGAGTCTTGAAGAAAGAAGAGTGCTTCGTCGATTTTTACTACATATTCGGGACCTTCCAGATTACCCTCATATTGCTTTCGGCAGTTTCTCTTCCGATTTTCGATGTGGGATTGGTTCAGCGCATGTACTAGGGGCTTCCTTTTAATTTTTTGTTCAAATCTTCATGGATGGTCTTCCAGACAGTGTACTGTGAGACGTTAAAATATTTTGCAATTTGATTCTGGCTCGGTAGATTTTCTCTATCAGTTAGAACGTCAATTATACGAATCAGATGTTTTGATCGAATATTTTGGACGTGTTGTTTATGCTGAATTTTTGAGGAAGAAAGTCCAACTTGCTTGTGATTTCCCCGGTTCCGCATTGAATTCAGTACGCTGGACACTGGACTTTGAAACGGACGTCTCCAACTTTTCCAACTTACGCAGGGTATCTCGCGCTGAAAATCTCTTTCTGGAAAACTCTCGAACCTGATTCTCAAGTCTATTTTTTTGGTGTTTTGACCCGCTGGAACAAGGCAAATCAGTTGGATGTAAAATGTGTTTAAGAGTGAGAGTTAAAAATTTCAGAATTTTAATGTGCGCGGGAGGGTAGATACAGTGAAGATTTGCTAGCCAAATAAAACAAAAATAACCCTTTGTAAATATAGTAAGAATTTGATTTAGCTATGATATACTAAAAAAGTGTTCAATTATACGATATTACTCTTAAGGCTGCCGGCAGGCGGGTGAGCGAGCTCCTCTTCCTCAGGGATGCACTGGGCACAAAGGAACATAGGTTCCCCAATCTGGCAACATCGCAGCATGTGGCCCATGCTTAACGAAAAAGCTTACGTTTGTAGGTCGATGCATTGGGGGAATGAGAAAACTTAGGTTCTTAGGTATGTGAATTGTAACAACAATGCAGAAATAAATTGATGGTCGGTGGATAGTGTATTCTCGCTGGCTTTGATGGGGAGGAGGAATGTGTGATAATTATCACGTCTATACTATTTTACTATTATACTACACTCCATCCAAAATCAATTGGGTCACTACAACAATTTCCAAAATTTCGCTTGTTTGTAAAGGAATGAAGACCAAACTTTTACTACTTACTCTAAATTTTATTAGCAACTAGTGTGAAAAATTTCAACTTTGTAAATAGTAAAGTAACAGAACACGGGCATGCAATCTAAAACAGCCGAAGTGAAAGCATCCAAAATTAATAAGGTCACCAGCTTATACTTGACGAGTAAGGTAATCCCAAAGGTTTTCGGTAGGATATAAGCCACTCTATAGTAGGGACGTTGTTCCGCCGGAGAATGTCCATTGTAGAGCGAGCGGTGTGGCATCTTGCACCATCTTGCATTATGTTCAGCTTCCATTTCCTAAAATGCCGCAAAATGGGAGCAGACATTCTTCCAAATGTTTCTGGTATTCTACTGAGTCTTGCCTTGGGGTAGCGAAGGTAAGAGCTGAAGTCCCATATTAGCTAAACACACCCCATATCGTAAATGAACCACTCCCGCTATGCCGTTTCAAAAATATTCGCTTTTCTTTACGGAGATCATGCCAACAATTTTGAAAACCATCAGGTCCATCCAGGTTTTATTTTTATTATCGCTCCAGATCAAGTTTCGCCATTCATCACCAAAGCCGATGGCTTCTTTAGCCTAAGCCAATTTCTTCAGTTTGTGGACCGTAGTCAGGGGGAGGTTGTTGAGCAACTTCTTCCCTTTTATATGCTCCGATTTTTGTATTACGGTCAAGATTGTCAAGTTGTAGATTAGTTTCACCATCGCGAGTGTTGTCGACTTATTACTGATTTATCTAAGAATTAGTCTTTTTGTGGCAAGAGAAAGTTTCGTTTTGGGTCCCGGTTTTCTCATGGGTGTTGATTTCCCCTTATTTTTTGTAAGTTTGGATCCAGCAAAGTGATCTGCCAACTGTTTTAGCAGTTTGGCGCATAGATTGTCTTTGTTTGATAAGAATTTTGATTTCATTTTTCTCAAAGGCAGAACGATGCTTTGCTTTTCCCATTCTGCCAAAAACAATGCGATTTTTGTTAAAATAATTGTCAAACTACAACGTTAAGTGTTTAATATTCGTATGAGTATAAATTCGAAGTTGCTCATCTGTGTTGATTAAAAATTAACTGGATGATGACGCTGAAAACTAAACTGACCTTATTGATTTTGGATCTTTTCTCCCGCTCCTATCTCATACTTTGCGCGCGTGTTCGGTTTTGTTATTTTTTACAAAATTGAGACTTTGCATTCTAAGTTGGTAATAGGTTCAACAATAACTGGTAAAAATCTAGACTTCATTCGTTTACAAACAAACGAAATTTTGGAAATTGTGGTAGTGACCTAATTGATTTTGGATGGAGTTTATCTATACTATTATATATACTATTATATATTTCTACTAATACAGTGGTTTTAGCTTAATGTCACCTCTGAAGGAGCCAAAAAGCGGTTGATAGTAGGCGGAGTTGACAATAGCCGATAATGGCAACTGCCTGATAATTCAAAGATTAGGTGACATAAACCGAAGTTCCTGGTTTTAAAGGCGCATTTTATAATACCGTATCTGTTTCGATTTATTTTACAGCTTTAGAAGTTATTACCTGAATTAGAAATACTCTAAAAGCAAATAACTTAAAGTAATCAGCAAGCTTTTTTGCAATATGCCAAAGAAATGGCGTTGCGATATTAATTTGTCAGAAACTTCCAAACTATCGTTACTTGATTGCAAAGTTCTTCATTTCCAATGTTGTTTATTATTTTAAACTTTAAGTTTCACAATCCTAACCATGTGCCCATCTAAGGTTGGTATACTCACGGTTGGAATAAGCCTGCGACTGCGGGTGAACTCTTTAAAAACATAAACTTTCACGATCGAGTGTCGCATATTAGAATACAACAAATAGGTTAATGAAACAGTTCCTCCAAAGGTCTCTGATCGCCCACACCATTTAAACAAACACGAGTATATTTTGGTCCTGAGAACCGAAAGTTGCCATTAAAGTGTGGTTATGTGCCATACATGCTCTTCAAATGGGATGACAATAGGCGAAGGTTTCCATTAGGAGGTGTGACAATAGACAGAGTATTTAGTACATGAGAGCATAGGGTTTAGCCGGGGGAAAGCCAACAGGGTGACAATAAGCGAAGTGTGACATTAAGCTAAAACCACTGTATATCCAAAAAAATTTAAATTAATCAATTTAATATTTTTGGTCATAATTTATCATTCTTTAACTAGTTATAATTAACACACTAAAAAAGTTACCTGGCTGACTCAATCCAAAACGTCATGTGACACATGACTTCAAACTTCCTTTCTAAAAATGTTATCTTTTTGCATCTACTTAAAACTATTGTTGTTCTATAGAAATTTATAAATTTTTTTATTAACATAAATTCCCCTATTAGGGTATTACATTTATGTATTGATTATGTAATTATACAGCAAATACTTAGATTTATAACTAATATAATACAACAAAATAAATACAATCAAAATTCACAAATCATACTGAAACAGAATTTTGTTCAGTTATCAAGTACATTTTAAGAGAACATTGAAATGAATTAAAGTTAGGCTCATTTTTTAAGTAGTTAGGTAATCTATTCCAGTGATGAATAACCAATTCTTGAAATGTTAAAAATTTATAATTATTAACTGGGTAATGCCTACTAACATAATCATTAGCAGATCTGGTACTATAGTGATGAATGCCAAAACGTAAAATAAAATAGTCATTGAAAAATTCTACATTTTTAAAATTAGTCAACTTATATAATAATACAGTCAAAGCTGGTTGTATAAAGTGCAGAAATTGAAGCCACNATTTATAATTATTAACTGGGTAATGCCTACTAACATAATCATTAGCAGATCTGGTACTATAGTGATGAATGCCAGAACGTAAAATAAAATAGTCATTGAAAAATTCTTCTAATAATTTTTAAAATTAGTCAACTTATATAATAATACAGTCAAAGCTGGTTGTATAAAGTGCAGAAATTGAAGCCACNAATTTTTAAAATTAGTCAACTTATATAATAATACAGTCAAAGCTGGTTGTATAAAGTGCAGAAATTGAAGCCACGAAATTTAGTTGTAAAGCGACTGTTTGTTATATCCAATATTAGTAACATTGTTTTATTTAATCCTTAAAGCTTAGTACTCNTAGTTGTAAAGCGACTGTTTGTTATATCCAATATTAGTAACATTGTTTTATTTAATCCTTAAAGCTTAGTACTCTGGTGGGGATTAAACCCGAGCAAAAAGTGTGACAAATTTTCAGGTTAGGATGAGAAGAAACGTAGGAAAAAGTTGAGCTGAAAATGTCAGTTTTGCCTACTTTAAGCCAAGCGTAAAATAGAGAGTACTCACGTCAAGGCTGAGCAAAAAAAGTTTCATGTGACTAATTTTTAAATAAATTGATTTCAAAGAAAGAGTTCGGATTAATAAATTGTCGCTGTTCATTGTTAATTAAAAAAGTTTTTGAAAATTAACAGTTCTGATTCGGAAGAGGATGATGATTTAGTGCTTTTTTGATTTTTGAATTTTGAATTTTGAAAGACTAAAAATAAAGATTTTAACTAGAAGTTATTCTCGTTTTTGAAACTTGTGAAAAACTATTAAAAAATGTTTCTAATTCCGCAAAATTTGATTTTAGATTATTTTTCTCACTTTTTGCTCGGCAGAAAAGGGGGTCGTTCTTCCTGAGCAGAAAATGTTCTTTTTCTTCCCTCGCAGAATTTGTTTACGTTTCTGCTGTGATTTTGCCTCGACCTGAGTACCAAAATTATCTTCCAAGATCTAATTAAAAAAAAGTCGATTCTTCTCACTTTTTTCCCCACCTGAGTACTAAGAAAAACACAGCATTCAATTGCGTGTTGTTACTTTAGATTCCATAATAAGGGTGCCGATCACTATTCAATTTCAAAATTTCAGAAACTCGGCTACTATCAGGGACCAGCCTTTTTAGGAAACCTGCCATTATTTGCTACAACCATTTTATTTAACTCCTAAGTTTTGTATTACATCAAAAAAAAAATTTTTTTTTTCAGTCATTTTATTTCATTTAGTAGATTGTTTTTTAACAAGTTTTAATAAATTTCTATTGAATCACTCCGTAGTGTAAATTTGTATTTTCAAATTTCCCACTTGATTCGTCATGTGGTCCAAACTTAACATGTCTCTAATACATTGATTTGAAACCCGCCACTATTATTCAAAAAAGTTTTACTATAAATCCAGCTTGTATTGGAAACAGGCCACAAATGGAAACCGATGATTATTAGAAAATCTATGGTTACAATAAGATTGTTGCTATATCTAAACATTTTACAACGAAGTTTTACTGTAAGAGTTAGATAAAGGTATTGTTTTGAATTGCATTGTTACATACTATTGTGCTTCAACTTTTTTGTAACTGGATAATTTGGACTGATAAAGCTTAGTCTTGTATTTGAGTACATTTGATAATTGTATTTCAATCTACTTCAAATACAGCTCACATGATAATACTCTAAAATTGGATATCAATACCCTCTTTCAATAACCTTCATTGTGTTTTATAATAAACCGGTACAAATTTCTTTACTAGTTCATTCTTGCTGGAGTAAGGTAACTTGGTAATTTACCAAGAGTGTTTGAATTTTGAGAGAAACTGTACACACTTAAGCTGAAATATTTGGTAAAAACTATTATTTGAATTTATTATTTGAGTTCATGATTCTTCGCCGTATCTATTGAAATTGTTAATAATCATAAACCTATCTGTAACAATTTTTTACTTTAATTTTAATTTCATTGAATTTATTGATGAAGAAGAATTTTTCTATATATGAATAACAATTTTAAAAGCGACTAGATATTTTTTTCGTATTTTTATTTTGTATACCTATTACATTTAATTTATCTAAGCTATGAAGGATTCTACGGCGTTAACAACACTGTTGATTTCAGAAATCAAAAAAAAAAATTTTTTACCAATAGTTTAGTGTTTTACCTATGATTAGAGTAGCTATATTTCGTCATATTATTTCAGTTTTAAGATTTTTTTTCTTAAAAAATCAAAAAAAAAAGTTATAGAGAGATTCCTTTAGGGAACTAGGGCCTATTACAGAAAATTTGCCTGAGGTTCACTCTGCTCGCCTAGCCTATCGCTCCCGCTGGTGGCAAAATCAGAACTATAATATTTATTAATATAATATAATATTAATAATAATAAATTTTTTTTTTGTTCTTCTTGTAGCAAACTAAAGCTTCAGGCTAACTTGAGTTATATCTTAGTCCAATATTATACTATTGTATCTAAACTGAATACTCAAGTGATAATATTTAAATACAAATTTTATTTAACAGCACTCACAAAATATATTTTTAGGCATCAAGAAAAAAAAATTATTAATTTATTACGAAAATTTTCTATTTGTAAAGATAAATAAGTGCTCAACTTAATATTAACAATTATTTATAGGATTATTAAAATTGGCTCAGTAGCATTTCATATTGTGATCCAAAGTCTTTCAAGTATATTTCCATGCTAACAACATGGATAAATTTTGCGGCTCAACATTTTGGGTAAGCTTTTATATATCTTTAATTTTTTCAAATTCATAAATTTTTTTTTTGACCTTTTGTAAACATATTTTAAATTTCTAGGACACCGACTTAACTTGGAATTCCACAAATCCAAAATTTAGTAGTTGTTTTGAAGCAACTGTACTCGTCTGGATACCATGTGGTTTTCTATGGATTGCATCTCCATTTGACTTGTACAATTCATACAATCATAAATCCTTCAAAATTCCATGGACTTCACTTAATATTTCAAAATTTGTAATTTCATTGATACTCATACTTTTGGATTTAATAGTTATCCTCTGGGATAATTCAGTACTCCCAGGTANTTATTTTTTCAAATTCATAAATTTTTTTTTGAGCTTTTGTAAACATATTTTAAATTTCTAGGACACCGACTTAACTTGGAATTCCACAAATCCAAAATTTAGTAGTTGTTTTGAAGCAACTGTACTCGTCTGGATACCATGTGGTTTTCTATGGATTGCATCTCCATTTGACTTGTACAATTCATACAATCATAAATCCTTCAAAATTCCATGGACTTCACTTAATATTTCAAAATTTGTAATTTCATTGATACTCATACTTTTGGATTTAATAGTTATCCTCTGGGATAATTCAGTACTCCCAGGTACTGAAGGAGATGGAGAACTTTATCCAATCATAACTTATGAGAGTTCATTGACCTTGGTAACTTATGTAAGTTTTATACTCAATGAATTTACTAGTAATGAATAATAGTAAAATTTCGATAATTCTAAACATAGTTGATATTTTGGTAAAAACAAATTTCAAATTAACATTTCTTTCATAAAATTTTTTTAATTTGTTTTTACAGATTCTTTTTCTACTGCTACTGCTATATTCAAAAAGTAAAGGTGTTCAATCCTCTGGTCCACAATCAATGTTTTGGCTCATTTTAGTACTTTGTGAAATTATTAAATTTCGAACCATTTTAGAAAATACTGTCTCAGATGTAAGTTTGGTTTTTATTAATGATTATCAAAAGTATAATTTAAATTTTTAATTTTGAACATATGTTTTGTCAATAGGAAAATGAAATTGAAGTTGCATCATCTATCATCAGTATCATTTATTTTCCTTTGATAGTAGCCGAGTTATTTCTTCACATGTACGCAGACGTACATCCAAAGTATACGACTTCTGGTTATAAACTACTTCTTGAGGTACATCCATAGTATTACAAATAATAAAATCTTATTTTTAACTTTACATTTTGAACATAAATTTTGTATAGGAAAAAAATCCATCTCCAGAAGCTACTTCTTCATTCTTCTCTCAGATTCTTTTCCATTGGTTTACTTCATTGGTTTACAGAGGATTTCGTAAACCATTGGAATATTCTGACTTATGGGATCTGAATCAGGAAGATACGTCCAAATATATTGTAGCTAAATTTGACAAAAACTATGACAAAGATTTAAATAAATCTTACCAAGTTGTCAAATCAACAAGTTTAAAAACGTAAGAGATATATATAATCTGCTATAATATGTTGGCAACATTGTGTTTTGAAATCTTTTTGATGGCTATTTGTTACCAACAAGAGGTCTAAGGGTTCAATTCCATTATATTTATGTAAGAAATTTGATACGCAACAAACTCCATTAAAAATATGTCTACACAATATGTTTCAGATCAAAAGAAGTCATCAATGTTGCCAAATTGCAGAACCAGAAGGAAAATTCAAAAGTGAGACCAAATGTTCATGTGCTTTGGGCTCTTCTGAAGACATTTGGAGGTTCTTATATCTTTGGGACAATGTTAAAAATTATTCCTGTGAGTAGAGTAACATAAATTTGTAATAACTATCAAAATTTATTATATTAAATATTATTTTTATCAACAGGACTTATTAACTTTTGCATCACCACAGATTTTGAAGTAAGTTTACCATAAGAAATATTTTATAAGTATACTTGAATTTGTAGATTTAATTTTCTATTTGAAAAGTTAAAAAATTTATTTCACATAATGAAATTTTTATTGGTAGCGTTTATACGATTTTTAGGCATTACTAGATGATTTAGCACTGTGATGTTTTTTAGTCGTATGAATAAATCATCATAAAACCTATAGACACTAAATTTACGTTAATAGTTTGTTTATATTTTAATTCTAGTCTCCTCATTGACTTTGTGGAAGCAGATGCCATAAGTGAACCATTATGGAAAGGATTGTTGTACTCAGGTGCTCTGTTTGTCTGTGCTTTCATTGCTACAGTGATTCTAGCCCAATCAACACATCGATTTTATATGGCTGGCATGAGAGCCAGAACAGCCTTAGTCAGTTCCATTTATAGGAAGGCACTTCTTCTATCAAATTCTGCTAAAAGAGGTAACACTATTATTCATATGTAACACCTACTCAAGTAGATGCATGCGAATTAAATAACTCCCCTAAATAAATCGTTTTATAAATCTTATAATTAAAATCAACGAACTACATATTGTCAAACTAGAAATTTTACGTTCTAAAGAAATAATTAAATTTCTTTCAAATAATAAACGATAAATGCATTTTGATATGCGATATTTTTTCGCAAGGTTCGCTTTATAAATTTGTTCAAACTCAACCAAATATGCTTTCCTTATACTTTTGATGAGTCCAACTTGGGTCTTATATCCGTTACATACAATCACGGGTAAAAGAAAATGCAGTACCGTTGAGGATACATACTACTTCTGCAGATCTTCAAATTTGATAGTCAGTTTTGTGAAATTTTAATAATTGCATGAAATAAAACGTCAAAATTAGAAATCTTTCTAAAAGATCGGCAATTACTTCGTGAAGCTTTTTTCCTCTTTCTTACACCTGATTTACACATTTGTTTTCCGAGCTTTGGCGGCTGATTGATAAGAATTAACAAATCAAAGGATATCAAATTTTGTGTTACATACATTACCCCTTGCAACCAAATCTAATGATGGGGAAAGTTAAGAGTCACACCGCATTTGAGGCGGCTTACTCTCGGAGAAGCCATTGTATGTAGTAAATCAGGGTTTAAACTTATATTTTAAATAAGATATTTTAAAATTTTTCGTTGATTCAGAATGAAATTCAGTTCAAGACGATGACTACCAAAAACATGTATACGTCTTAGATCGTTAGCAAGATTTAACGAAGTTTCCGTAATATGGAGAAAAACATAAGTAAACGTATTAAACTTTTCTATTTTGCAGAAACTACTTTGGGTGAAATTGTAAATCTTATGAGTGTGGATGTGCAGAGAGGAACGGAGTTTGCGCAGTTTGCTAATCTTCTATGGAGTGGTCCTCTCCAGATAGGTCTTGCACTCTACTTCCTCTGGGATATTCTGGGACCTTCCTCACTGGCTGGTCTGGTAGTTATGATTCTAATTCTTCCATCAAACGCTATCATTGCCGCAAAAATTCGAAAACTCCAAGTTATTCAAATGAAAAAAAAAGACGAGAGAGTCAAACTTATGAATGAAATATTGTCTGGAATGAAAGTGAGTGTGGAACAATCCTAAGGAAAATACTAATAACTAACACACTCAAAATTAATTTTCCCTTCAAATTTCAAATTTTCCTATAATTTGATGAAATGAACTTTTAGGTCCTCAAATTCTACGCCTGGGAGTTATGTTTTGAAGAGAAAGTAATGGAAATAAGAAAATTTGAGCTCAAAATTATGCGAGATACAGCATTATTGAATGCAATTACTGGTGTCCTTTGGCAATGTGCACCGTTCCTTGTAGCTATGACTACTTTTGGGACCTATGTATTACTCGATAAGGAAAATGTACTCGACGCACATAAAACATTTGTCTCTCTTTCACTATTTAACATTATGAGCTACCCATTAACATTTTTAGTAAGTTCCTTTTAAAACTATGCCAAACTTTTTTTAATAAGGTAGTTAAAAATCATTTTTAATTTTTTTTTCAGCCATTGATTATAATCAACTTTGTTCAAGTAAGTCATTAAATAAGGAACTAATACTGCAACTACAGCATTAACCAGCAGCAATTCGTACAAAAAAAAACTAAAAAACTTGTACAAGTTGTGGCGGGGCTGACCCTCCACTTTGAGTTTGAGACAGGGATTGCCACAAAAATTTGGTCTCTGGTGGGGTATGATCCCACGTCTTGGGTATTCCGGACCCAACGCACTAACCATTTGTGCTACAGAGCCTAGTTGGGCAATCCTGTTCTCAAACTCAGTACAACTCCGATACTCTCTTTCTTGGTCATTCATTGCCAGGTAAGGAGTCTACTGTCTCATTTATGAGTACAGTATTGGGGATTGAGTCTTATGCTCAAATGTCCACAAAGTGTAGAAGAATGTGTATGTAGATCATCTATGCATAAGTGGTATGTACTGGCATCACTTCGTTAGAGTCCCAGATGTCACCAAATGTCAACACCGGGTCCAGCAAACTCATTCCAGTAGGGTATCAGTCGAAAAAACTTAGAACGTGGCAGAGAATAGAGTATGTTTCCAATGTCAACTGTTGCAATTATGTAGGCTCACCTTATGAGTCAGCAAATGTCAAAAAATCGATATTGACAAATACAGAGGTGTGGCATATCTATCAAAACCATGCTACATCCCGTACATACTCATCGATTGTCATCAATATTCAGCAAAAATTGAAACAAATTTTTCTTATATGTTACCTCCAGAGGTCTTGGTACTTGATAAGAGTTGTCCAAGAAAAGAAGGTTAGGGAAATGGTATTTGGAAGAGTGAGGCTGTGGAGAAGCTATGATAGGTCATACATATTCGTAATATGTATCCATGATAGATATTTGTGCATTTGCAAATGGCAAGCCTTTGACATTGTATGACCTCTTGTGGTCAATGAATAATTCCAAAACTTACCTTAACTTTATACTCTACTTTTGAAAAAGCTTTCTATTTGACACTCTACTCCAATGTGTTTGCTGAGATTGGTATGTTGACCTTTGGTGATTTATGAAGGCAAAACGAAAAAATACCCGGACATACGTCATACTAATTTGATCTTACATAAATTTCTATGCCACCCAATACGCACAACAAATTTTTCAGTATATTTTTAAGTTTCTTAGGTCTACTCAAGGTTGCTATGAGAATTACACAAAAGGGTTTCATAAACCTTATGAAAGGCTTTTGTGTAATTCTCATAGCAACCTTGGGTCTACTTAAGGTTCATNCTATTTAACATTATGAGCTACCCATTAACATTTTTAGTAAGTTCCTTTTAAAACTATGCCAAACTTTTTTTAATGAGGTAGTTAAAAATCATTTTTCATTTTTTTTTCAGCCATTGATTATAATCAACTTTGTTCAAGTAAGTCATTAAGTAAGGAACTAATACTGCAACTACAGCATTAACCAGCAGCAATTCGTACAAAAAAAAAACTAAAAAACTTGTACAAGTTGTGGCGGGGTTGACCCTCCACTTTGAGTTTGAGACAGGGATTGCCACAAAAATTTGGTCTCTGGTGGGGTATGATCCCACGTCTTGGGTATTCCGGACCCAACGCACTAACCATTTGTGCTACAGAGCCTAGTTGGGCAATCCTGTTCTCAAACTCAGTACAACTCCGATACTCTCTTTCTTGGTCATTCATTGCCAGGTAAGGAGTCTACTGTCTCATTTATGAGTACAGTATTGGGGATTGAGTCTTATGCTCAAATCCCCACAAAGTGTAGAAGAATGTGTATGTAGATCATCTATGCATAAGTGGTATGTACTGGCATTACTTCGCTAGAGTCCCAGATGTCACCAAATGTCAACACCGGGTCCAGCAAACTCATTCCAGTAGGGTATCAGTCGAAAAAACTTAGAACGTGGCAGAGAATAGAGTATGTTTCCAATGTCAACTGTTGCAATTATGTAGGCTGACCTTATGAGTCAGCGAATGTCAAAAAATCGATATTGACAAATACAGAAGTGTGGCATATCTATCAAAACCATGCTACATTCCGTACATACTCATCGATTGTCATCAATATTCAGCAAAAATTGAAACAAATTTTTCTTATATGTTACCTCCAGAGGTGTTGGTACTTGATAAGAGTTGTCCAAGAAAAGAAGGTTAGGGAAATGGTATTTGGAAAAGTGAGGCTGTGGAGAAGCTATGATAGGTCATACATATTCGTAATATGTATCCATGATAGATATTTGTGCATTTGCAAATGGCAAGCCTTTGACATTGTATGACCTCTTGTGGTCAATGAATAATTCCAAAACTTACCTTAACTTTATACTCTAGTTTTGAAAAAGCTTTCTATTTGACACTCTACTCCAATGT
The DNA here is from genome assembly GCA_002738285.1 of Holacanthella duospinosa. Taxonomy (NCBI): domain Eukaryota; kingdom Metazoa; phylum Arthropoda; class Collembola; order Poduromorpha; family Neanuridae; genus Holacanthella; species Holacanthella duospinosa. The sequence continues at coordinate 111,929 of NIPM01000180.1, read as the reverse complement.
GTTTGCTGAGATTGGTATGTTGACCTTTGGTGATTTATGAAGGCAAAACGAAAAAATACCCAGACATACGTCATACTAAATTGATCTTACATAAATTTCTATGCCACCCAATACGCACAACAAATTTTTCAGTATATTTTTAAATTTCTTAGGTCTACTCAAGGTTGCTATGAGAATTACCCAAAGGGTTTCATAAACCTTATGAAAGGCTTTTGTGTAATTCTCATAGCAACCTTGGGTCTACTTAAGGTTCATNAAAAGGGTTTCATAAACCTTATGAAAGGCTTTTGTGTAATTCTCATAGCAACCTTGGGTCTACTTAAGGTTCATTTTTATGTTTTTAAGTTTCATTTTACGTTTCTCTTATACCTCATTTCATTTCAGGTTGTTTTAAATATTTTAGTGTCGAACTATCTCCTAACGCCCGTTTCATGCTTTTTCAAATCGTCGCGTTTTCTTTTTTCATAAAGTTGTCATGACGTACTCTAAATTGGATGGCAATACATACTTTTTCAAATCTTTTTTAGTACCTTTTTCCAAAAAAGTAGAGACGGTTCAACTTCACACGACGATCGGAGTTCACAATGAAAAGAAAAAGTATGTATTGTTTTTTCAGAAAAAAACTTTTTTCAAACTACAGGTGAAAAACGCAATGACAACGAAATGAAAAAGTATGGATTGATATTTCAAACTTTTTCAGGAAAATTTCCCTGAAAAAGCTGGTTTTGGAAAAAGTATGGAACGGGCGTAATATGTTGTGTGGTGGATTTTTGAAAATTTATGTTCGACAAACCGCTAACAAATTCTACCTGCAGTATTATTTCATTTGAAATTTTATAAATATTTGACTGTTGTCTCATCGATTCGTTTAGGCTGGAGTGGCGTTCAAACGAATCGATCGGTATATGAACTCGGATGAGATTAATACAGAAGCAGTGACCCATGACGACAGTGAAGGTAAGTAAACTAGAAGTACTATGTATATTTTTCAGTAGTATCCTGACTTTATGTCATAGTTAGGGAGTTGGAATAAAATTATAATCTTTGTCTTTTAGGTTGTTAAGTTGTTAGGTTCCCCTTTCTAAGGACAAGTTTCAATTGTAGATGCTCCATGACATATTTCCAACTATTTTCTTTTAAAGTCAATTATTAATCAACAGAAAATATTTCTTTTGCAGTTGATCCAATCGTGGTTGAAGATGCAACATTTGCTTGGGAATCTCCTATTGAACCTACTCTGACAAATATTAATATAAAAGTAAGAGAAGGTTCTCTAGTGGCAATTGTTGGAACTGTAGGTTGTGGGAAATCTTCTCTATTGTCAGGGATACTTGGAGAGTTAGAAAGGGTCAATGGTCGGGTAAACACAAAGGTATTCAAAATTTATGTCTTCATATATGTTTCCATGTATTTTCAAACTTTCATTTACACTTTGGCTATTTAACAAGAGAGCGCAGTGTTATTATTATTAAAAAAAGAATTCAACTATTCAATCATATTAATCAAGCTTTCGAATTTATTAGGGAAGCATAGCATATGTTGCACAACAAGCCTGGATTCAAAATGCAACTTTGCGAGATAACATACTTTTTGGTAATCCCTTTGATCCTGCGCGCTACGACAGAGTATTGGAAGTTTGTGCATTGAAACCAGATTTGGATATATTACCTGCAGGGGATAAAACAGAAATTGGAGAAAAGGTAAAAATATTTCTTATTCTTAGGAAATAATGATTTCAACTCTTTCATTTACACAGGGAATTAATTTAAGCGGTGGACAGAAACAAAGAGTAGCTCTCGCGAGAGCGGCATATTCAAATTCTGATGTATATCTATTAGATGATCCTCTGAGTGCTGTAGATGCTCATGTTGGGAAACATATTTTTGAGAAACTTGTTGGTCCAAAAGGTCTTCTGCGCAAAAAAACGCGCATCCTAGTCACACATGGTATCGTCTACCTTCCTTTTATGGATAATATATATGTCATGAAAGGCGGGGAAATTAGTGAGAGCGGAACATACAAAGGACTTCTCAATCAAAAGGTATGGAAATACACAAAATTAACACTACACCCTAAAATATCTGAATTGTGGTGACAAATGTCACGCTCATATCTAGCGTCATGTTAATTTTCTACCTGGTGATTCACCCATGAGCACAGTTGCAGAAGTGCGGTTGCGGGCCGCAACCGCAACTTTGAGTGAAATATTTTGAGCCGCAACTCCGCACCCGCAACTTTTGAGCTTTGATGCCCGCAACTCCGCAACCCGCACTCTTGTATTTTAATACTTCCACTAGAACGCCGCAACCGCAACTTTAAATTTTAAAATTTTTGCCGCAACGCCGCATTCGCAATTTTGGATTCAAAATTTCCCGCAACCGCAACCAACACGTAACCAGAATTCCCGCAACTTTTCCGCAACTTTTTCGCAACTTTCGACAAAATTATAAATGAAACGTTCCTATAACATTTAAAGCGAATTTAGAGCATAAAAACAGCATTTCAATTTTATTTATTCAATTTCAATATGCAAGAATTAAGTACAACAATCCATTAATTCAAATTTTGGTTTGCTTAGTTAAAGCAATTAATTGTAAGTGAGCGTTACACAAACTTAATTTCAGATTTGAAATTGATGTGTCAAGTTTTAACAAAATTTAAATTGAGAACGAAAAGGATTGTTTACATATTAAATAAAGCCAATTTTGAAGTTGTGCCTTACGCCAAAATAAGGAATCCTTATCTTGTCATTGCGGATTTACAGGTCATACTCAACAGGAGCGTTTGAGATTGCAAAGACAGACTCAACGCCACACCGCACATGGGACTTTTCCCCTTGATAAATAATTTGAATTTGAATGGCGCGACGCTCTTTTACTGGGTCCTCTGTAACACAGGTGTTCAAGAACTAAATTTTGGTTTCAGTTTCGAGTTTACTGAAGTTAGATCTGTGGTTATACAAAGCCGCTTTACAACTTCACATATTTGACCAACACAACCGAGCCCATCCCAAGTCAGGGCATAATAGTTGCGCACAATATCAAACTATTTCCCGCAACTACTTCACAGAGATCGCAACTCCGCATTTTCAGCTGTTATTTCTGACACCCGCAACTCCGCAACCGTAACTTTTGCATTTTACGTCCCGCAACGCCGCAATCGCAACTTTTGCATTTTACGTCCCGCAACGCCGCAACCGCAACTTTTACAAGTTCCATAATTGGCCGCAACGCCGCAACCGCAACTTTTATAATTCTCAATTTGGCCGCAACTCCGCATTCGCAATTTTCGTTATTCTGCTCCGCAACTCCGCAACCGCAACTCGCAACCTGCCGCAACCTAGTTGCGAAATGGTTGCGATTCTGCAACTGTGCCCATGAGTCTAAATTTGTACCAAAAATTTGAAACATCTTATATCTTTGAACTTTATAAAGCTTTTTTAACCATTATTAGGGAGCTTTTGCCGACTTCTTAAACCAACATGTAACTTCCGAAGAGTTAGATGCTGATGATTCGTTAGAAGATTATTTGAAAAGTGTTTTTGATGAAGCTATGATAAAAGCAATAAAAGAGCGGCGTAAGTCAACTGCCGTAACTTCAGACGCTGAATTCATGAGTAGTGTGGAATCAAAACAGCGGAGGAAACGCGAGAGTCTTGAATCGGTATGTATAATGATATGTTACATAATGTAAAAATAGAATTAGTAATATAGAACCTAACAGTAAGTATGATTCTCAAATTTTAAAGAGTCAAACCAGAGCAAGCGCAGTGTTGTCCACTGTTGCTGGAGGACATGATGTACTTATTGAAGAAGAGCGATCGGAAACTGAATCAGTAAAAGTGTCAATCTACATGGACTACTTTAAAGCAGCCGGATGGGCATTCTCTCTAGGAACATTTTTACTATATTTCTGTTTCCAAGGTTTTTTTTTTTATTTCTAAATTTTTTCTAGCTTTTTTTATGAATAATTAAAATATTTTTTTAGTTTTTGCTGTGGGTGGAAACCTTTGGCTTTCTGAATGGTCTAACGTACCCAAGGAATCTTTTGCCGAAACAAGAGACTTTTATTTGAGTATCTACGGTGGTTTTGGAGTTTTTCAAGGTATGGATATCAAATTTATATAAAATTGGAATAAATTTATTGGTTTTAAACAAAATCAAATTTTATGACCACAAAAATTAACTTCAGCACCACCTAGCGACGAAAAGCGTCATGGGATTTGATTCTGTCGTATTTAAACATTGTTTCCAGTCGTATTTTGAATAAACGCGCCACTAATATTAACTTCAGCGTCCCATGATGAGCTAAACGTGTAATACAATTAGGCTGGTGTAATGATAATAAATATTTCTTTTTTATATAACTATAAAATAAGGGGTGTGGTAAGTTGGAAAAAGTTGAAATTTGATAGAGTTTAGCAACTTTTAACGATCTCCACCCGACTTGGAAAAATTCAGCCAATGAAACGCGACCAATTACAAAATTTTATTTCACATTTAACTTTTAACCCAACTAAGGGGCTTATTTTTTGTGTACGGAGTTTGGGTAAATGTTTTTTTTTCTCAACTTACGAAGTTACGTCAAATATTATACCTTTTATTACATTTTGAAATCGTTCAGAACAACTACATTTACATCCATCCCTTCCCCGCCTCCCAACCTTTGTTTTGCTATCAATATTTCCGAAATTTTTGTTAAAAATGCCCATAGTACAATAAANGTTTTTTTTTCTCAACTTACGAAGTTACGTCAAATATTATACCTTTTATTACATTTTGAAATCGTTCAGAACTACATTTACATCCATCCCCTCCCCGCCTCCCAACCTTTGTTTTGCTATCAATATTTCCGAAATTTTTGTTAAAAATGCCCATAGTACAATAAAAGTAAAAGCAGAACATTAATTTTTTTTCCTTGTTTCAGTGTTGGCAATCGCTGCAGCAACAATAATAATGGCCTTAGGAACTGTTCATTCGGCTTCTTCATTTCATTTGAGAATGCTCAAACGAGTACTTCGAGCACCCATGTACTTCTTTGATACCACTCCCATTGGCCGAATTATCAATAGATTTTCTAAAGATGTTGATATATTAGACGGGATTTTACCCCTATTTTTAAGATTTTGGTTGAACGGAATCTTTAGTGTAAGAGAATCATTTCATTTTACAATTTGTCAAATTTTTTTAATATGAAAAAAAAACCTTTTAATATTTTGTTATAAATTCTGTTAACACAAATTTAGGTGGGGGCAACATTGGTAGTGATATCGTACAGTACTCCAATTTTTATCGCAGTAATTGTCCCCATCACATTTGTCTACTATCTAGTTCAGGTAAGTCTTTACAGTTACATAATTTATAACGGTACTAAACATTATTTGTTGTAAAAAATTTTTAATTAAAACAAATTTTTTTTTGTCGTGGTAGAAATTTTATGTTGCTAGTTCAAGACAGTTGAAACGTCTGGAATCAGTTACGAGGTCACCAATTTATTCACATTTTGGAGAAACAATTTCTGGTACTTCTACAATCAGAGCCTATGGGCAACAGGAACGATTTGTCAGAGAGTCTGAGGCTAAAGTTGACCATAATCAAATTTCTTACTACACTGGCATTGTTTCAAATCGGTATGAAATTAAAAACAAAATTGTTATATTTTTATTTAAAAATAATTTAAATTTTGTTTATTTTATGAAAAAAAAGGTGGTTGGCAATCCGGTTGGAAACAACAGGTAACTTAGTTGTGCTATTTGCAGCACTCTTTGCTGTACTTGGTAGAGAATCCTTAGGAGCTGGAACTGTTGGCCTATCAATTTCTTACGCCTTACAAGTTACACTGAGTCTATTGATGTTAGTTAGATTTTCATCAGATGTTGAAACGAACATTGTTTCTGTAGAGAGACTTCAAGAGTACTCAAACTCTCCACAGGTAAATTTTTATAACTAATACATCGACATAAAATTTTTTGATTACACTTAAATTTCTTGTATTTAGGAAGCCGATTTTGAAATTAAAAGTCGTAAACCTGCCAAAATTTGGCCAGAACATGGTGAAATTGTCTTTCGTGATTATAAAACACGATATCGTCCAGGACTGGAGTTAGTTCTACGGAGTGTAACATGCACTATCAAACCTAAGGAGAAAGTTAGTAACCTACAACAAAAAAACGTACTATTTAGTAAAACAATTTTAAAATACCATATATTTTTTATACTACTTACTAGATTGGTATTGTCGGACGAACTGGTGCTGGAAAATCCTCTTTAACATTAGCTTTGTTTAGAATAATTGAACCAGCTGGAGGTTCAATTATTATTGATGGACAAGATATTTCAAAACTTGGCCTTCATGACGTTAGAGGACGAATTGCTATTATTCCGCAGGTAGAAGAATTTTAAGAATTTTAAGTTTTTAGCCTATCCATAATTAACACCATGTCCTAAATTTAAATATTAAGGATCCTGTACTGTTTTCTGGGAGTCTCCGCATAAATCTTGATCCTTTTGAAGCATTCACGGATGATACAATTTGGCATACTTTGGAACTTGCACATCTAAAGCCTTTCGTCAGCTCTCTTCCTGCAGGGCTTTCTCATGAGATTGCTGAGGGTGGCGAAAATTTAAGGTAAAATTACAATTTGCAACTAATTTCCAGTTTAAATTTTTTTACTAGCTAACGGATTGTGTATGAGTTATATTACAAACAGCTACTTATTCAGTTGCGCTTTTGCACATTACGTATAGACTTCTCTACGAATTTGAATCTAGCGTTAACAATATGCGCGACTATATGGGACTAACAATATATTATTGGTTGTTGTGAAACGAATATATTGAACTAGCCGACGCTCGCTTCGCTCGCTTGCTCGCTTCGCTCGCACGGCTAGCGCTGCCGCGGGCATTCCATTAAGTAACAAAAGCAGATCAACAAAAATGGTGTAGCAGATTTTGAACAAAGCAGGTAAGCAAACGAGGCAGCGTCTGTTAGTTGAATGTCGTAATAAATGGTATCTGATATAGCCGTATAATAAATAAAATAAATCATGGTTGAGCCTTGAGCGTACTTGGGGTTTGTCAGCAAAGCCCTGTCCATGCCCAACGTTTGATCAGTAGATAGAGGCTAGGATTTAGTCTCCTTTAAAATGGAAATATGTAAAACAAAATTTATAATTTTTGGCTATTTACAAATTAATAGTTTTGGGCTATTTACAAATAAAATCCTAATTCGTTACTCAAAAATTTCTTTGTAAACGCAATTAACAGTAACCATCTACAAATTTACCTTGTCTGAGAGATTGTATAACTTTGACTTTAACGTTACTTTTACTCGGGCACCGTCGTTATCTTTACCTTTGCTTCGGCCGTGAATAAACACGGCGAAGATAAATAAATACCAACATTTGACAATGACTGTCCTTGTGATTTGTTGATTGTCAGCGTTTCCAACCAGATCCAGCGCATTATATTATTTTTAACTTCTTAGAATGCCCGCACCCCGTTTGTTGATGCCATCATCCTTTCCACCCACGATAGCATTCTTTCCGTCAATGCCCGCATCCCTCACGTCTCTGCTTGGATCCCTCACGTCCTTGCTTGGCTCCATCCCGACCTTGCCCGTAACCCTGCCGTACATGCCCTCATTCCTTTCTCCATGCCCGCATGCCTCCCGTCCGTACCACGCATCCCTGTCGTTCATCACCGCATCCCCTCCGTACATGCCCTATTCCTCCTGTCCCTGCCCGCATCCCTTTTGTACATGCCTACACCCCTTCCGCACATGCACGCATTCCTCCCGTCCCTGTCTCTATTCATATCCATGCTCGCTCCTTCCCTCCCATTCCTTATCCACGTATCCCTTTCANTCCCTGTCTCTATTCATATCCATGCTCGCTCCTTCCCTCCCATTCCTTATCCACGTATCCCTTTCATCCCTGTTTCCTCCAGACTCTACCAGCATCCCTTTTGTACATGCTCAAATCGCAAATTCATTAAAAAATATTGAAATAGTATGCCAAGCTAACCCAAAATATATTGGGTTTGTTTGCCAATTTCACCCAAAAAATCGGATCGGATCCCTGGTTCACCCATAGAATACTTTTCGCTTATGCCTAGTTCACTCAAAAATATTTGCGTCATTGGCTAAGTAGCATATTGGGATCATATGCCAACTCACCAAATGTATATTGTGTACATAAGTCAAATTAATTCAAAGTATATTGGCGGATATGTCAAATTCACTCTAAAAATGTGGTATGCTAGGTGCACGCAANGTCAAATTAATTCAAAGTATATTGGCGGATATGTCAAATTCACTCTAAAAATGTGGTATGCTAGGTGCACGCAAAAAAAATTGGTCGTATCGCAATTTCACACAAAGTGTATTGTGGGGTTGTAGAGTATTCATTCAAAGTATATTAGGATTGTATACCAAGATCAAGCAAATATATTAGGTTCGTATGCCAAGTATGCGAACAATACGAAAATATATTTGCAATCGTTTTCTCAAAATTTATCAACGTCGAATACGAAGTTCACCCATAATATATTTCGTATGTATGCCATGTTCCCTCATTAAATATTCTAATACGTTTACCCAAAAAAATTAGGGTCGTATGTCAGGTTCACCCAAATGATATTGGGGTCGAATNAAATATTCTAATACGTTTACCCAAAAAAATTAGGGTCGTATGTCAGGTTCACCCAAATGATATTGGGGTCGAATGTTAAATTCACCATAAAAATTTGGGGTATACGTTAGCTTAATCCAAAAAATATTGAGTGGAGTATGCTAAATTCNCACCATAAAAATTTGGGGTATACGTTAGCTTAATCCAAAAAATATTGAGTGGAGTATGCTAAATTCACTAAAATGTATTTTTATCGTAGGCCAAATTCACGCAGGTATATTGGGGTTGCATGCCAAGTTTACTCAAAGTATATTGTGTTTCGTATGCCAAGTCATTCAAATATTGTTGGGTGTCGTATGCCAAGTTTACCCGTAAAATATTGGTGTCGTATGCTAGGTGTCGTATGTCGAGTTCACCATAATATTTGGATTTTATGCCAAGCTTACCGTTTTATTAAAACCTTAGTTTATGGTTCAAGTTCCAAAAATATTCGAGTCATATGCCAAGCTCACCCAAAATTGATTTATGCCAAGTTTCCCAAAAAAAATATTGGACAAACAATATTACCCTTACTACGAATCGAACCTCGAACTGATTCACCGAAATTCTTACTCCATAATCACCAGCCAATTGATTTTTTAGACATGAATAAGATTTTAAAACCATTTAAGTTAACTTATGCAAATGTGTTAGCAAACTTCACTTTATTATGAAAGGTCAGTCGGGTGACAATCTAAGTATATATAGGTATCACTATATATGTCTTAATTTTCTAAAAATTCATTAAATAAATCATGTTTCTTTTTATCATTTTGGGGGGAAACAATTAATCAAGCACCCTTATATCTGCATCAGGACAATGTTGTTTATATTTTTTTGGGAAAAAATAATTAACAACACCCCACCAAGAATCGAACCTCCGACCAACCCCACCAAACTCCCATGTCATAACCACTGAACCATGACAGTCTGTAATGATTGTTGTATTGTTTTAAAAATATATAAAAAACCTTATAAGTAGAGTGAAGATGCCTTTCATATTCCATCTATCAAACTAGTGTTCTCCATGACTCCGACTCCGGAGTCGGAGTCGGAGTCGACTCCATGACTCCGACTCCGGAGTCACCCGTGGTTTGCTATGGAGTCAGAGTCGATGACTCCGGAGCAGGCATATGCAAACAAAGAGTCGGAGTCTATGACTCCGGAGTCGACTCCACACAATTGGAGTCAGCTCCAAAAAAATTTCTCTGCTCCAAACGGAATATACGTATATGTCAGTAAGGTATGATACACTAAATATTGCAGCTTTGCTGCTATATATAGTTAATTAATTTAATTTAATTAACAGCTTTAATTAACAGCTCTGCTGCTTAATATAGTATAGCTGCAATACGCAGTTGCTTTGCTTTTACTTTTAGGAGCATTTTAAAATTTAAATATTTTAAATAATGGAGGCATGTCGACGAAGAATCTGACAACTCAAAATTAGAAATTGTTTACTAATTTTTAAGACTAATACGTAAACAAGAGCCGGGACAAATGTCGGCAAGTCTCTCACAAATTAGTTTCAATTCATTGACCTCTCTCATGATAACTTCCTAACTTAATTTACTTTTTTTAGAGGCGTTTGTCCTTAATTTGCAGACTTTTAGATGAATTTTGATTTTTTTTAATGAAATTCCCTTGNTTTTTTTAGAGGCGTTTGTCCTTAATTTGCAGACTTTTAGATGAATTTTGATTTTTTTTAATGAAATTCCCTTGACAACTGCCCCACCTCCACACAAAAAGAACCATGTGCATAATATGTATTTGCGAAATCTAAGTAAATGTGAATTTTGACTCCGGAGTCGACTCCGGGGTCAGTGCTCCGACTCCGGAGTCACTCCTCATTTTCAAGGAGTCGGAGTCAGTGACTCCGGAGCCACTCCAAAATTTTCTTGGAGTCGGAGTCAGTGACTCCGACTCCGGCTAAACCCGGAGTCATGGAGAACACTATCTCAAACCAAAAAAAAAGCCATATAGAAACTATATGACAATTTTTTTGCTGTATTCTCCCTATCTCTTTTTCCCATTTTTCATTATAAAATCAAAAACTCGAACATTTGGCCTCTGACCTTAATAAAAATAGCATGAGTGACATCACAAATACATACCAATGATAATTGTAATAGGTTACCCTATATCTAAATTGCTTAGTTTAAGAGAATTTGTGTCAGACGCGACCAAACACACTGAATTATATAGAAGATAAGGGTATGCTGTAAGGAAAGCGAGATTTTAAGCCATAAATTAACGGTACCACGGAGGAGACTCGAACTCACATTCTGTTACTATTCACATCTACTGCTTGTGCCATGCAGCTAGAGAACCCATTTCAGAACTTTAAACTCTAAACCGTCATATTATTTCATATGACCATCTCCATTGAACATATCATTCCTTTAAAGTGATATTTATGTATTCATAATTTTTTTTACAACAGCGTTGGTCAGAGACAATTAGTCTGCCTTGCTAGAGCACTCCTTCGTAGAACAAAAATTCTTGTTTTGGACGAAGCAACCGCCGCAGTTGATTTGGATACAGATGATTTAATTCAGCAAACCATTCGAAAAGAATTTACAGACTCAACTGTTGTCACAATTGCCCACAGACTCAATACAATTTTAGATTCCACAAGGTAAGTATTGTAATAAGAGTATTGTCTGAAGTTTTCACAAAACTTTTGTAACAATTTCGTTAGAGTTGAGATCATTTGATTTTAATTTGATCAGATACAGAACATACATACTTAGAGACGAGTAGATTTTGCTTTTGTCTTGCATTGCATCTTCGCATCTCAGACTTTGTGGTAAACTATTTCTCTCGTAGATGGAGCCGCATAAACTTACTGAACATCAAATTGTTTTCTACAATCTTCAATAATTAATTGAAACTTTAGTAAAGTATTTGACTACCGCTATCGATACCGCTACCGCTACTTTTAGAACAAATTTCCTTGCTACCGCTACTTTGACAAAAATTTTCCGCTACCGCCACGGCTATTTTGACAAAAAATTTCCGACGCCGCTACTGTTACCATGGTCCGCGCTACCGCTATTTTGAGAAAAATTTTACTTTCTACCGCTACCAAGGCACGCATTATCACTAATTTGTAAAAAAATTNAAGGCACGCATTATCACTAATTTGTAAAAAAATTCAACCTTACGAAGTCGCTACCAAGTAAACAGAAACCTTTAAACTGACCTTCGAAAGTACTTATTGTCGTTGAACTTAGANACTAATTTGTAAAAAAATTCAACCTTACGAAGTCGCTACCAAGTAAACAGAAACCTTTAAACTGACCTTCGAAAGTACTTATTGTCGTTGAAATTTTTTACCGCTACATCAAATATTTAAGAATTTATGAATTACGGAAGCTTGAACTGTTTGATGTGCTGTGTATTTTCGGAATTCATACACATTTAAAAAATGCCCATCTTTTTCTAAAACTAAATTCAATTCAAACAAAACAGGCGTAATAAATATGATAAAAAGCTGTGAGAAAAGTCACAATTATAATGAAAATGTGAGTGAAAGTTGGCTAAAAAACTTACTCGCTTCCGCTACCGTTAACGTTACCTTGCGCTCCGCAACCGCTATCGCATAATTGAAAAAAATTTATCCGCTACTTTCATAAAATATTTCCCCGCTACCGCTACCACTACCAAGGTCTCCGCTACCTAAAGTGTCACCTGTGCTATAATGACCTTCAAATAGAAAAATTACATCCAATGATTAAATCCCTAGATGTTCTAGCCTATAGAAATACATAAAACGACTTAGACATGAGGGACAGATCTAAAACTTTTATGGCTACAGCAAAATCAACGCCTCAATTGGCCTGGGATTTAAATTATGCTCGGTTGTTAGAAAATCCTGTCCATGTACAAACAATGTGTAGTTTGTCATATTAAAATTTCGTCCTATGATACTTTATTATTTTCAGAGTCATTGTACTGGACAAGGGTGAGATCAAAGAGTTTGACTCACCGGACATACTTCTAAGCAATCCAAACTCTATATTTAGCAAAATGGCGAAAGATGCCGGTATTTAAGAATCAAGAACAAAAAAAAACACAAAATTTGTCTCAAAACCTTAATTAAACATGCACTAGTTAACCTTTTGCTTATAATTTTTTACGTAATAAAATTAAACATAATAATCATCATAATTTCTGTATTAGTTTTTAGACCTTAAAAATGCGAGGTCATTTATCTTGTTTTGTACCGTAGAAAGCATTTGTTTCACATGATATACCATTTTTTGATGTTGTGGGCTTGGTTTATCAATTTATGTTCGATGAAGTTACCTACACGAACTTATTTATTAAAACTACTGACATTATCCCACTGACTTGTAATTTAAATGGGAGGTTACTTTATATGTCTTTGTTATCCGAAAATTTAGGTTTGGGTAACTGAATTTGTACGGGAAGGCATTGCATGAGTAATTCTTTCTCTGTCTACTGATTTAAATAAAGAAATTAAAAAAGATTAAAGTCCCCGCGCCTCTAGGTCCCTCTCAATAGCAACTGTCAACATGAATTTGGAGGAGCTACGATGAAAGGTGGAAGAGGGTACATAAGTTGATAAAGAACCTTGTAGATACATGGTTAGTAATCTTTTTTGGTACCCTCTTTCTCCACTTTCACCCTAGCTCCTCCTGATCTATGTAGTTGCTTGCAATATTTGCGAATATTAAATCAAAAACATTATTTAAAAAAAAAGGAGGTTTCTGTAGTTGCGAAAGAAATGGTTAAGTGAGAGAATAAGCTCAAAGTCGAGCAATGGGGTTTGATACCTTCGCGTCTATTCCATCTCATTCAACGGAGTACCTGCCGACCCTTCTCTCAGCTTCTCTGCTTTATTTTTGTGACGATAGGCCATTCTGTAATTCTAATTGGTGGTTAACTGATAGTAAAAACCCAGTTGAGGAATGACGCCGGTAGTTATTCCACCTGACTCAACAGAGAACCTGCCGACCCCTCTCCTTGCTTCTCTGCTTTGTTGCACTATGCTTCTTAAGTAGCCTTCACTTTTTGAATTTAATTGAGACAGAAAGTGAAGACTACTTAAGAAGCATATGGCACACTCTCATTTCTTATTTCAGTCTAAATCCCGTCCATCGTAGCTTTTGCTTAGTTCTTCTAACATTCAGCCGTAGCCGACTATCAATTTTTATATGAAACCCCCTCGTGGTGACATNAAAGTGAAGACTACTTAAGAAGCATATGGCACACTCTCATTTCTTATTTCAGTCTAAATCCCGTCCATCGTAGCTTTTGCTTAGTTCTTCTAACATTCAGCCGTAGCCGACTATCAATTTTTATATGAAACCCCCTCGTGGTGACATAGAAAAATGCCGTCATGTGAAACCATGCTTTCTAGGGTACCAAGAAAGATTGCTAACCCTGTTCACACACAGTGACGCTTCAGTATGATTTTGTAGTTTTACAATTTAACCAGTGTTTTTGTAACCACTGGAAGTTACTTTTGACCCATATTCTCTTATTGTTTAAGGTTCTAGAAAGATCTTTCGAAAGTAGAGAGGATTTTTTTAATCAAGTCTCTGCGACAACATAAAAAAAAAGTTTCAATTTTTTGAAAATTGTAATTTCGGAACATTCGTTTGGCACACCTAACTTCTAATGTAAATTGTCCCAAAAGAAAGTTCCGCAATTACAATTTTCAAAAAACCGCAGCTTTTTTTCTAGTTGTCGCAGATACTTGATTTAAAAAAAAAAACATCTTTTTTATTTTCGAATAATCTTTCTGAAGCCGTAAACACTATCACCGAAAGAAATTTGGTTTATGGAGTTCAATTGACAATAATTTATGTCACCACGCTTTCTTCAGCAAAGAGCATGGGTCAAGAGTAATATCTAGTGGTGACAAGAATACTGGTTATAGTGTGTATATAATTATATGATTTGTCTTTGTTTTATAAAAATCATTTCTTGTCAACTGGCTAAATCTTTTATCTGTAAACTCCTTGTAAAGCTTACTCTAAAAATTGTATGCGTCTAACATAAAAAATCTTACTAATATCTACAAAATTATCTAAGGTAAGTAAATTAAGATTATTATGATTATTGTGTTATCTTAAGGATATCAGCGCTTAGACCCATTTTCATCTATATTTCAGTAGTATCAAATAATTGTTTTAAAGCTTTCGTTTAGAGTTCTACAAATCTACTACAGGGTGAATAAAGTAAATACGTAATAATTCTAAGTAAATTTGTTTATATTATAAATTATAAATTGAATGTTAACCGAATTATTTTTCCCCTGTTAACGTCACTTTCTCTAGAACAAGCTAACAAAGTTAGTATAATGGATCCCCGTTCTAATAGAGGGTTATCACAACTTTTGGATCACGGAGAAAGCTTTCTCCAAAATCAGCTAGGGGTGCTTAAAAATTAAATTCAGCTACCGCGAAATTCGAAAGAAAAATTCAAATCGTGCTGTGTGAAGTCAGCCAACATGTCACCAAATTCATTCTCAATATTTTACTTTTTTTTCTAGTTTTAGTTTTCTTTGTTTGTTTTCGTTACCTGTGCTCCGTTCACATCGAGACAAACAAGCGAACGGCGAGGTGCAGACCTGCAAGTTTTCTGACAGTGAGTTAGTTCTAGTTCAATAAACGCCTCACATATAGCATTTTGAAGTTCAAACACCGGTGACTTAGAAAAAGTCTTATCGTTTATAAAACCCCACAAACTAGTCACATGGTGTAAGGTCGGGAGATCTAGGTGGCCAGGTTATCCCACCTGCTGGAACGCCTTGGCCTATCCAACGAAATGGAAAATGTTTGTTTAGAAACTCTAACTATTAATGCAAAATGAGGTGATGCCCCATCTTGAATTAAATACTGGTTTTGAAAATCGCTTCGCCTGAGAAGCCGAGGATGCAAAAAGGTTCGTAACATAGCAAGATAACGATGGGCTGTAACAGTGCAAGGGTTGAATTGTGGTCCTATGAATCCTTCTATCTCGTCGTGAAAGAAATAGGGGCCAATGATACCGTGTGATGAGATTGCAGCAAATACTGTAATTGTCTTCGACTTCATTTTGACAGGATAATGAAGGTGTGGATTTTGAGGAGCCCATGTTACATCATTCCGCAAATTAATAGTGCCATTCATATTAAATCCAGACTCATCCACCCACCACAGATTGTCCAATAGAGCAGGGTTACCTTCAAACAAGGGCAGCATTGTTTGACAGAAGGCCATTCTATAAAAATCAAAAATTGAACTTAGTTTTTGGGCCACGACTTCACCCCAATTGCGTTGAATTGTTTGCATTAAATTAAGCAAATTTTCAAATTAGTAGTGTTTTCAAAACAAAAAATTAATTGAGAAATGCCTTACACAATCATGCAATGCACTAAGCTAATACGAATTAAGTACACGCTATTGATAAAATAATAATATTGTATCTAGCTTACCGCGGCTCAGCATCTTCCAGTTTAAGTTCTTGGACTTTTGTTGGTCGGAAAAATCGAAACCCATGACTTGAAAAAATTTTGTGAGCGGTTGAGTATGGTATGCCCAGTTCCAATCTCCGACGTTTCAGAAAGAGTTTGAAAGTTTCTAAGCAGTGCTGCGCCAAAGCTATATCGTTGGCTGAAGACAATGGGCTCCTTATTTGCGCTTTCCTGTGGATTCCTTTTCTGGTTTTCACGGTTCCAGTCGTGTTCAGCTTCCTTGACAATTGATGAATTGTTTTTTAATGTGGGCGGAGGAAAGTCGAAAGGCCATTCAGCTCGAACTGTGGTCAGGCTGTTTGTTTTAAAATACGTCGTAACCACCCAAATTCTCTGTTCTCCAGTGAGAATTCTGCTGGGCATGATGATATTCACCTTAACTAAATCAAACCAATCTATTATTGTTGTTTTGTCAATCAGTCTAACAAAAATTGACATAACATCTGACGTCTAAATTAATAAATTAGTTACCTTTAAAGCTTATTTTTGATAGGCCTTGTTCCACCGACGGGAGTAAAGACTTTTTTACAATGAAAAAGCAGATTGGTTTTACTAATTGAATTTTGGACTTGCCGACTAAACAATTTGATTAGAAAAAAATAACAAACTCCTACCCAAAGTCCATTGTATGACATAGACCAAACAGGAAATTTTATAAATTTTTTGATCTAAACCCACGTCTTATTCATAAGAAAGAGTTCTTATGGATAAGAATTTCTTATTTTTTACGTTTCTTTAGACATGTGGATTAAATATTTCATAAGTTTTAATTTAAATTTTTTTTTTAAGTTTCCGAATGTTTCCGAGGACGATCTAAGTCATAATCTGGGCTTGGGAAAAGGGAGTTATTTTCTGGTAACCTTTCCAATTAAACAAATTCAGACGTGTGATGCAGGCCTAGTTCACAGAGCACGATTTGAATTTTTCTTTCGAATTTCGCGATAGCTGAATTTAATTTTTAAGCACCCCTAGCTGATTTTGGAGAAAGCTGCTTTCTCCGTGTTCCAAAAGTTGTGATAACCCGTACCCTTTGGTGTAATAGAGATATACCCCCTATAATGAATCAAACCCAGAATCCTAAACTCCAATAATTGCGTGACTATTACAAATTCAAAATATCATAACGTAGAATTTGTGAGCAATATTTCTAGTAGAAATAATTAGTAACTTTTAACGCCATTTTTGCGTTATAAATGTGCACGTGGAGTGTAGTTTTTGTGTTATGATAATTGTTAGANTTGTTTGACAGAAGGCCATTCTATAAAAATCAAAAATTGAACTTAGTTTTTGGGCCACGACTTCACCCCAATTGTGTTGAATTGTTTGCATTAAATTAAGCAAATTTTCAAATTAGTAGTGTTTTCAAAACAAAAAATTAATTGAGAAATGCCTTACACAATCATGCAATGCACTAAGCTAATACGAATTAAGTACACGCTATTGATAAAATAATAATATTGTATCTAGCTTACCGCGGCTCAGCATCTTCCGGTTTAAGTTCTTGGACTTTTGTTGGTCGGAAAAATCGAAACCCATGACTTGAAAGGATTTTGTGAGCGGTTGAGTATTGTATGCCCAGTTCCAATCTCCGACGTTTCAGAGAGAGTTTGGAAGTTTCCAAGCAGTGCTGCGCCAAAGCTATATCGTTGGCTGAAGACAATGGGCTCCTTATTTGCGCTTTCCTGTGGATTCCTTTTCTGGTTTCGACGGTTCCAGTCGTGTTCAGCTTCCTTGACAATTGATAAATTGTTTTTAATGTGGGCGGAGGAAAGTCGAAAGGCCATTCAGCTCGAACTGTGGTCAGGCTGTTTGTTTTAAAATANGTTTTTAATGTGGGCGGAGGAAAGTCGAAAGGCCATTCAGCTCGAACTGTGGTCAGGCTGTTTGTTTTAAAATACGTCGTAACCACCCAAATTCTCTGTTCTCCAGTGAGAATTCTGCTGGGCATGATGATATTCACCTTAACTAAATCAAACCAATCTATTATTGTTGTTTTGTCAATCAGTCTAACAAAAATTGACATAACATCTGACGTCTAAATTAATAAGTTACTTACCTTTNTCTGTGAATCAGTCTAACAAAAATTGACATAACATCTGACGTCTAAATTAATAAATTACTTACCTTTAAAGCTTATTCTTGATAGATAATTGCTTGACTATTACAAATTCAAGATATGATAACGTAGAATTTGTGAGCAATATTTCTAGTAGAAATAATTACTAACTTTTAACGCCATTTTTGCGTTATAAATGTGCACGTGGAGTGTAGTTTTTGTGTTATGATAATTGTTAGAAATATGTAATTTTTGCGTTATATACTCGTTATAAATCTGTAACTTTTTATGTTAAAATAATTGTTATATATCTGCAATTTTTGTGTTATAAAGTAATAAAAAAGAAGACAATAGTTTCGGCTTATTAACATTTCATTTGGAGATAAATTAAGAAAGTTTGGTACTAAAACGGGTCTAATTAGTAAATTAGGTTAAATGTCCATTCTCAGAAAACTTAAAAAGTTAAAAGAATTACAAATTAATCTCAACCATAGTCTTATCCTACAATAACATCATGAAATTTCTTGCAGAAGATTTAATGAAATTTTTGGGTAGAAAGGATGAGTGTGTGCGTTATTTGGGGGACTTTTTGTTGAAAAATTTCATGATCCTTGATCCAAATTGGAATCGGATGCAACTTGCACAAGATACTTCCATCTGAGGATAGGTGCACTTTCAATGCTAATCAATGATGATGCTAATGCATAATAATGCTAATCTAATGGTAGTTAGTATATAATGTCCACTGAAAAACAAACATGGCTGTCATCGCATGTAGTTCTATATCCCTATGAAGATAGGGTTTATGATATGGTAATGTTGTCTCTCATTGGAGATGGAGCTTATGTCTCCATGTATGTGGCATCTAGTACGTCTGCTCGACGCCATGTTTTTTTAGTTAAGGCTGGCATGAAAAGTGGCCGTCTACAATAGGGCCCGATACACTAGACGTAGCAGCCTGCTGCTTGATCTAGCNTGAAAAGTGGCCGTCTACAGTAGGGCCCGATACACTAGACGTAGCAGCCTGCTGCTTGATCTAGCTTTCAATAGATCTAGCAGCGGGCTGCTAGATTAAGCAGCTCAGCCTCTAGAAGTAGCAGCTGCTGCTAGATTTAGCGTCTTGGTGCTGCTAGATCTAGCGTCTTGGTGCTGCTAGATCTAGCGTCTTGGTGCTGCTAGATCTAGCAGCACTAAACTTATNCTGCTAGATCTAGCGTCTTGGTGCTGCTAGATCTAGCGTCTTGGTGCTGCTAGATCTAGCAGCACTAAACTTATCTTCTTGACGAGTTTAGCTACTATTTTTAATCAATATTAAATCAAATTTAGAAACTTTCACCGTGGTAAAAAAATTTCATCATGGCATGGCTGAATTATTCAATAAAATGTGTCTATAGATTACACGGNTTTTCACCGTGGTAAAAAAATTTCATCATGGCATGGCTGAATTATTCAATAAAATGTGTCTATAGATTACACGGTTGATTATTTCTGGCTAATTTTTTTTAATCAAATAGCTCATCCTATAGTCTTTCGACTGATATAAAGCTCGGTCGAGAAGAATTTATACCCAGTTTTAGAAAAATGATTGAAAAGTGAAGCTGTTATATCTAGGGTCTCTGCTGCTAAATCTAGGGTCTCTGCTGCTAAATCTAGTAGCTTGAGCTCCTATATCTAGGGAGGGGGGGGGTTGCTGCTAGATGTAGCGACATTGGCGCTGGCAACATCTCATTTATTGAAATTTGCCGTATTAATTGAT
Source organism: Holacanthella duospinosa (assembly GCA_002738285.1). Lineage (NCBI taxonomy): Eukaryota > Metazoa > Arthropoda > Collembola > Poduromorpha > Neanuridae > Holacanthella > Holacanthella duospinosa. The sequence continues at coordinate 91,960 of NIPM01000180.1, read as the reverse complement.
TATTATTTTCTTATTTTAATTTTTCTATAAAGAATTTTTATAGTAAAATTTAAAAATATACTACGANAGAATTTTTATAGTAAAATTTAAAAATATACTACGAAAGGTAGGCAACATTGCAAAGCACCTAGAAATAGCACTTACACTACTTCTAGCAGCAAAGCTGCTAGATATAGCGTCCAGTAGCAGCAGAGACGCTACTTCTAGTGTATCAGACCTTACTGGTCTATGTCATTGTGGATTTTTTTACAAAATGGAATAGACGGAAAAAGTTGAGTTTTTTTTTATACTTGTTTGTCAGAAGTTCTGTCAATAGCAGCACCGACGTAGTAGGCTTTGGCCACTCTGCTATTTGTCTAATAAACACTGATTAATTCATTCGTTCCATTGTTGATTTGTGCAAAGGATGAACGAAACAAAAATAAGAAAGTTTGCCATTTCTATTTAGTGCTAGGCTGACACAGGGAGTATAAATAACCATTCCGTTTTTGCAAAATCCTAATTTTCTTTGATTTCAAAGGATCAAAAGTGGAATATCATTGTCAAATTACAAAACCTTATAAAAATTTATATTCTAATACGCATACTGCTTGGAGCCTCTAAGTTATCACTGTTCCATCGGCTTTACTTCCATTTGCTGAGAGATTTGCTAATCCTTCTGTTTTTTAAACAATTTAAAAACTTTTTAAACAATTGCTCAATTAACGTAATTGTATAGAGCGCCTGATAGTATTAAGGCTCATAGTAGTTTCAGATTATAGAAAATTTACGTGAACGAAAATGATAGAAAAGTTGTGATAGAATTAACTGTTTTGCTATTCCTAACCGAAATGTGTAAGGAAGATTATCAAGGGGACAACTAGCCTGTGTTCATAAAGTCACTACAGAGGCAGAGTTGAGAAAATGTGTTCCCATCCCCACAACTCCTCTCAAACAGAATTTGTTTCTCTTGAGTTTGAGTGGAGAGGATTGCATTGAGGGACTATGACATTTATACATGCCTCTGAGTTGATTAGAACTAGCGGGAGCCCAAAGTTTTTTCAACCAATCAGAGACTGCCAAAATGAGTCACGTTTCATAGTTATATTAATCCGATAGTCTGATAGTCTGACAGTTCTATGAAGTGTTCTATACAATTGCGGGAATTGGGCCAATATATTAGGTTGGGGGTTTTCCAAATCTCAAACATAAATGACAGAAGTTTAAATTTCAAAGGGATTATTCTTAACAAGCTGGTTAAGCTTGAAATTCCGTTCACAGGCATGCCTGACCTACCTAATTGCCTGACCGTTGAACATCTAAATACGTGTGTAATCTATTGACGATTCGACAAGAACACTTTATATTATAACTGAAAGTGAGAAACAGCAATTGTTCAATTTTTCCGAATCTAAGACAATTCCCACCATGGACAAATCCTCCTATGAAGAATTCTCCCCCCCCCCCCTTTCCACAACATGGATAATTCCCATCATGGATAGTTTACCACAATTATGATTACTGCACGGTGCTAGCGATGGCGGCTTGCTACTTAAGCTGGCGAGCGCAAAAAAAAATCCTAGTTGCTTGTGTCGAAGCCCAGCATTGATTCACCTACTTCATAGTAAACGTCTTAAAACATTGACGCAAGTTGTTTTTGTTTTTTTAAGTATATATAATGTTCGGTTTCGAACTAATTGCATCATGACTTACAAATGTCCATGGAGGAAATTGTGTATGGGAGGAATTCTCCATGGGAGGAACTGTCTATGGAGGGGTATTGCCTGTGGAGGAATTGTCCATGGGAGGAATTTTATAGGGAGAATTATTTTTCGAGGAATTGTTTGGGTGGAATTGGATTACGACGAATTTTTCCCAGTAGTAGAGTAATCATTTATTCATTTCTCTGCAAACTTCTAAGGTATCGATTGGAATTTCTAAAATAGAAGTTCCATGTGCCATCCTTGAGAATTTCTTATTACAAGACTCGTTTGGATTATAACGACTTTCAAACTCGTGAGAGAAACATTTCAGAAAGAAATTTAAAAAAAATATTTTTTTAATAAGTACCAACTTGCAACAACCACGCAAACGGTTAGTGTATGAACGGTAAGAGATACGACATCATAGTGGGAAACAACGATAGGGGTTAGAGAGATGGAAGACATACGAGGGGCAGCAGACTGTAATGTCCGTTATACACAGGGAAAGAAAATTTACTGTGAAGGAAGCTTTGGAGGTTTTTCTTTCATGTTTCGGAAACATTTTTTTCTTCCTTGGTTACAGGAAGAAAGTTTATTTTATTAATTTTGGAATCGAAATATTTTTCATGAAAATTCCCGCGTTTAACTGGGCATGCGACATCCATGCGGGAGATGAGTTAAATTTATTTATTTTTAACCCTCATGTTTTCAACTAGCCCCAACTTCCAAACAAATCCATTTGCACGAATTTAAAACCAGATATTTTTCAAAAACTTTTCTCAAATTAGAGCTCGGTCCTATTTTAGGAAAGGGAGAGAAAATTTGCTGGAAAGAGTTTTTAAGAAAAATTTCTGATTTGAATACATGGTAAAATTCGACTTTTCACGAAACTTTCCACCTTTTCAGATAGTTTATTTCCCCGTGTATAACGGGCATAAAAGAGAAGAATGGCAGGAAAAAGAGAATCGAGGATGAGCGGATCAGAATTGGAATGTTTGTTAAAGCAAAAATAAAACGCGTCAGGTGAAAGTAAACTCAAAACATAGATAATGTGGAACCAAAAAAGAAAAAACCCTGAGTACTTTCACTAATTCAATTCCCACCAAAATTTCATGCCGGCAACCAATAATGTGACTGACGCCTTGGGCAGTTTTTTAAATTGGATAAATTTATTGATAATATTAAAATTTCGTTTAAATTCATTCACTCATCATCCCCTCTGCTAAGAATTTCAGTTACTTTAAATTCAATATACAGTGCGTTCGAATAAGAAGGCGAAATTTTTGAAGAATGATTTTGCAAAAATAAAAATTTGAGTATATGTCAAAATTTTACATACATTATGAACTGCTCAGGTTCCTGAAAATCGTTTCTACCAAAGTTTTGTTAACTCTTCTTAACTTAAAAAGTGTCGCAAGACTCTAGTTTGTGGGATTTTTAAAAACGCTAGTGTCGAATTTTCGCCTTTTTATTCGAACACACTGTATGCATAATCAAATTCATCAAGACAATTGAAAGATTTATGATTAAAAAATAATATACTTTAATCAGTGGAGCTCGTTTCCAACATTTGGTTTTTTTATACAATAGTTTCAAAGCTTCCGCTAAAAGTTTCAAACATTTTAGAATTAAATGAGTTTGTTCATTATCATCAAGGTAATATTAAATTCTCAATATTTTGTTGCAGAAACGCTCCCAAATGAATTCAATAACCTTTAGCTCACAGTTTGCTACTGATAGCAATNTCATCAAGGTAATATTAAATTCTCAATATTTTGTTGCAGAAACGCTCCCAAATGAATTCAATAACCTTTAGCTCAGTTTGCTACTGATAGCAAAANACCTTTAGCTCACAGTTTGCTACTGATAGCAATAATTTTAACATTATGCTGACTAGTATTGGCTGTTTCTTCGACTAGACTCTTTGCTGCACACCGTACAATAAAAAGTTGTGCAGCCCCTCACCTTGAGTTGAAGCCCATTGAATTGATTTGGGTGTTTTTGTAGCAAAATGTTCAAAATTTAATAGTACCTGACGATAAGCAAAACGATTCAACTCTAAAATTTTTGAAATTTAGATTAAATTTTGATAATCTTGTGTAAAAATAATTTTGAAACTAATTTGGGGCCTACGCTAACTTAAAGGAGATTTTTAAATCTTAAATCCTCCAAATCCTAATCCACTAATTTGACTTTGCAAATATTCAGTTGGAAGTACTGAAATTGTTAGCGGAGGAAATCTTAAGTGGATGAATATAAACTAATTAAAAAAACGACCCATTGCTGGTTGCCGACACTAAAATTTTGACGGAAATTGAGTTGGTGAAAGTGCTTGAATAGTTCTCTTGTGGCAGAATCAAGCCAAAATTTTATTTCGATTATAGGAACATGTAACTACGCTACGTAGGGTCATCCGAAGATAGCTCAAAAGTGTGGCGGGGCTGAC
>NIPM01000180.1:0-87787 GCA_002738285.1 Holacanthella duospinosa | reverse complement strand
GACCCAACGCACTAACCATTTGTGCTACAGAGCCTAGTTGGGCAATCCTGTTCTCAAACTCAATACAACTCCGAACTCTCCTTCCTGGTCATTCATTGCCAGGTAAGAAGTCTACTGTCTCATTTATGAGTACAGTAGTGGGGATTGAGTCTTATGCTCAAATCCCCACAAAAGTAAAAAATACTGTGTTGCTAATTACGAAGATATTGTCATGATAGGAAGATATACAGGTAAATCATAAATAATCGCTGATCTAATCATCCATCCAGTACAACCTTAACTTACAATACAAAAATGTAGTATCAGAAACTGGAATGTTAAGCTGTAATCATAGCGTCAAGACATCAAAGCAAAATATGATTAAAGATGCATCTTGAAATTTGATTATAAGCAAAGCGTAAGTATACTGTTACTGTAAAAAGAGCAGTAACATAAAATTTTATTGNTGATTAAAGATGCATCTTGAAATTTGATTATAAGCAAAGCGTAAGTATACTGTTACTGTAAAAAGAGCAGTAACAAAATTTTATTTGAATCATAGGAAAGCATTCTTAGACTCAGTAGCATCGAAGAAAATTTTGATAAAATAGGAAAAGTAGTTTGGGATCGTAATAAAAATAGTTAGAATAGCATCAAAAAATCAACAGATGGGAAATCATAGATTCTTGTTTCTTTTACCATAGAATCAACAAAATTTTCTTAGCACCATAGAACAAATGCTTGTGGTAGAATTAATAAATTCATTCGAGTGCAAGCAAAAATACGCTTGGACAGCATTAAAATATATATTAATAAATCAAGTATTAATGTACTGCAGGTAATGATTGGCTCCCTGTCTATAGCTCCAATCCGTTGTAATTGAAGAAAAATGAAACAATATAATGAGTTAGACATTAATTGAAAATGGCTGAAACCTATCTACATATAGGGTGCGTGAATTGAGACACACGTGACGAAAAAATCAGCAACCGAAGAAAATCACCTCTCCTTTACTTATGATAAAGTTAAAAAAATGGAATAATCTATTCATCCTCTGGAGGTTTTCTCAAGGGCGGGTAAGTGGAAGTAATCACTGCACCAAGCGTTACTGACAACTAATACATCCCTAAATTTTGGGAGATTATTTCTGAATATCACAAAACCAAATTTTCAGCCTGGAAGTTTTTACCGTAGCTTGGGAATATTAAACCTGATCATAACCATGTTACATGACAGTACAAACTATGGCATACACTAGTTTCAAACTTCAGACATCGCACACGTTGGATCTAGGGTATTGTTGGATTCTTGTGCCATATATTTCATCATATGGTAACTTCCCCATCTGCAAAAAATGTTTTTTGTTTGCATCGACTCGTCCAAATTGTGAAACATGATTTATCAATCAAACAGTCATTTATCAATTAACATTTTCTAAAAGGGTAACCGCCGCAAACAAACAAATATATCCAGCTTCAGTTTTCATTTAGTATAAATGGCAGATACCGCATTTGTTTTAGTCTCATTTGCAAGGATACCTATTTGGGTTGAAATTTTCTGTGCCTATTCGCGTGTATTAAGAAACTTAATATACTTGAACTAGGTTTCACCAAGTGCTGATTATTTTACCTTTTGTATGCTTTTAGCAACTGTTTACCAAATGTGATATGTTTACTTAGAGTGAAATAGTTTAGTATTGGTAATTGAGTCATACAAGTTCTATTGTTTTATTACAGGTTCATATCATTGAGGTGATATCAACAGTGCTTTGTTTTTAACTTTCTATTTTGTTTCATTGCAGGTCACATTGGCATTATCCTTTTGTAATAAAGTTAAACAAATATAAGTGATTCGTAATGTTATGCTGTTTTCAAAAATGTGTGGCAATTTGAGCAAGTATTGGATTCTTTCAAGTTCCTTGTCGCCAACACTTCATTACAAAAAATAAAGAGAAGAAATAAACACTTAAATATTTTGACAGTACACAAAAATACATAATAATGCATTCCGTTGTAATTATCCTTAGCTTTGCTATCCTGGCGAATACAAAGAATGCAGACTCGCAATTTGATTATACTTTGAAGGACTACAACCTATTGATGGGGTTTGAATTCTGTTCAGTTAGTATAGTTGAATATAATATTGACAAAAATGACTTATATGTGCCATACCCAATGATGCGATTTAACACAAAAANCGTTGTAATTATCCTTAGCTTTGCTATCCTGGCGAATACAAAGAATGCAGACTCGCAATTTGATTATACTTTGACGGACTACAACCTATTGATGGGGTTTGAATTCTGTTCAGTCAGTATAGTTGAATATAATATTGACAAAAATGACTTATATGTGCCATACCCAATGATGCGATTTAACACAAAAANTAGTATAGTTGAATATAATATTGACAAAAATGACTTATATGTGCCATACCCAATGATGCGATTTAACACAAAAAAAAACCAAATGAAATACAACATTACTATTAAAGTTTCTGATATAATATATTGGACATTTCAAAAACTCCAATGCCATTTGACATATTTGTGGAATGCTCCAAGCCAAAAGGACGTTCAGAATACATACGACTCACTATCTTGGCTGTTCGGTTGCATTGACATGCGAACACACTGTTACACGCGATTCTTTTACTTTATCATTGTGAGTGATTTGCGAAAGGGTGATATAACTCAGACATTCAAAATAGTGTCCCCAATTAAAGCAAATCAATCAATCCAATTTGGCATCTCGCAGTTGAAAATTAGAAAAGAATTTGTTGAATTTTCAGTGGCCATGGCAAACCCATGCAATAAAATTTTTGCAAGAGTAGTAAATATATCTACAATTCTGAGCAAAACATTCTCATCAAGACAAACTGTTGACGCTATTTACAATCACATAATTTCCAACCTGAGTACAGTAGTATTTGCCGTCTANTCATCAAGACAAACTGTTGACGCTATTTACAATCACATAATTTCCAACCTGAGTACAGTAGTATTTGCCGTCTATGAAATTAACTATGACTACATATATGAAAATAATGGTTCTGGGAGGCTGAATAAAAAACATTACCCCAAATCCTTCCGTAATGCAACATTTCAAAAGATGCTCTTTTATGTACTTGGTCAAGTTGTCAACATATTTAAATCTTCTGAGATTGTAGATGTTAACCACTATCAACTGATGAAAACCATAAGCAAACCAAAAGTCATATTTCTAAATACATTTAGTACCTTTAGGACGAACCTGGTGAATCCTTATCAATTTCTAACTGATTATACCACGTATAATTTTATCACCTGTGACGGAGCAAAGTCGTACTTATCATTTGTTGAATTTCTGGACTCCTTCTCCAAAGTGATATGGGTGCTAATTCTACTATGCTACATATTTTCACTTACTGCTTTCGCATTTATAATCAGATTTTGGAATACTTCTGACTGCTCAGTTCAATTTCTTTTAGCTATTATATTTGAGCAAAACATTGAGATATCAAAGAAGTTGAATAAATTCATCCAGCCTAAATACATATTAATTTCTTTGACATTCGCAAATCTCGTGTTAGCTAACTTGTATAGAGGTGGTGTAACATCTACTCTCACAGCTCCAATTCGTACTGACCAATTGANTACTCTCACAGCTCCAATTCGTACTGACCAATTGATAAATATTGAGAGCGCTCTAGATTTGGGATACAAGGTTCTATTACCANCAGCTCCAATTCGTACTGACCAATTGATAAATATTGAGAGCGCTCTAGATTTGGGATACAAGGTTCTATTACCAATAAATTTGAATGCTCAATCTGAACATCCTGTAATATCCCGTATTAATCCTAAACTTTTGGCTAGCAGAAAAGTTAAAGTGAACGATTCCACAATAGCTGACATCTACAAAAAAAACGCCGTTGTGATGTCAATGTTTGATACGTTGAAAAACAGCAAAAATGGCTCAACTAATTTGATGTACAGAAAAATAATTGACAGCATATATATTCAAAGGCAAACACCATCGTATAACTACACACCTCACAAAGAATTTGCAAAGTGCTCTAAATCTATTTTTATAAGTGAAGGGATACTGCTGGAAAAAACAGCATTGAAGATTCTTTCAGAGAATTCACTTCCCAAAAACTTATACTTTGGGGACGAAAAGAAATTGACAATTCCACGTGTTTGGTCAATATACCCAATACAATGGGACAAAACTGACATATTTTACAAACGATTTCAGCAAATTATTTGCAGTGGTATTTTTGGTTTCTGGGAGCGGTGGAAGAAGGTCTTATCAAGAAGCACAACTTCATTCAAGCCCAGAAAGTCTAGAGTTGAAGCACTGAATATACAAAGCAATACATTGATATCAACATTTATCATTTATGGTGTATGCACATGCTTCACAATTATTCTACTTGTGGTGGAATTAATTTGGAATTTTTTAACTCAGTATGCATCAACAGTTGAATTGTTTTTTAGGATTGCATGCGTTTGAAAACCTTAGTTTTAAATTTAAAACAAATATCAACTAATACCATAAGCGTCAATAATATAAANAGAAAGTCTAGAGTTGAAGCACTGAATATACAAAGCAATACATTGATATCAACATTTATCATTTATGGTGTATGTACATGCTTCACGGTTATTCTACTTGTGGTGGAATTAATTTGGAATTTTTTAACTCAGTATGCATCAACAGTTGAATTGGTTTTTAGGATAGCATGCGTTTGAAAACCTTAGTTTTAAATTTAAAACAAATATCAACTAATACCATAAGCGTCAATAATATAAACTTTGATACCCACCGAACGATCAACCTCTAAATANACTTTGATACCCACCGAACGATCAACCTCTAAATATTCAAATAAATCAACAACCCAATTATAATCTTTGGCAATATTAACTTTATCACAAATGGTTTAGAGTATCCAACTGCCATCGTTCAGTTTTTGGTCAGTGATTTGCAATAGAATTATACAAAATGGTGTGTCCAGTAATATTCCAATGAATCATTTTGTTTTACTTATCCTAAAACACAGAATGCTTACCTTTGGAACCGGAGTTTCGTTTGTCATCCCATGAAGTTTCTATTTACAACTCTGGCTATGGAATGTCCAGGATTGTCTGACAAAAAGAACGGCATATATTGTCTAGTCGGATGTGAGGATTGTAGTCTATCGGATAAACTACTGGTTTCACGTTTTGGGTATTATCAATTTAGCTTTTTTCATTTGTTCTCTTTATTTGGATCGGTAAAATCCTTAATTTACCCAAAGACCGTCTAAAGAAAAGTAGTTAATAATTCTGGATCATACCCTACCAGAGACCAAATTTTTGTGACNTACCCAAAGACCGTCTAAAGAAAAGTAGTTAATAATTCTGGATCATACCCTACCAGAGACCAAATTTTTGTGACAATCCCTGTCTCAATCTCAAAGTGCCGGGACAGCCCAGCCACAAATGTTACAAAACAACTCAGAAGCAATGGTTAATAAGCAGGGACGCTCCGATTATGCAAAATATTGCATTAGGATTATGCGGTATTGGGATTAAAATAATGCATTTTATGCGTTTTCTAAATACATCGGTCAATTACTCTATTGCCATAAACAATTTGAATTTGAATTTTTTTTCTAGTCCTATTACATGGTTGTTCTATAGCTTTTAACTGTTTCTTCGTTAAAAAATAATTCATTGAAAGAAAGGAATACAGTGTATTCAAATAAAAGACGTATTTTGCGTGATATTGCTGCACTTTGACACTTTGTACTCTGCTGAAGTTACTGAATTACTAAAGTCGGAATATCACACTTCCTATTTGATTAAACTGTGTTAAAAGAAAGATTCAGCTTGTTTAAATTTAACACAACATGAAACGCAGTTCCACTGAAACAGTTGTGAATTATGTTGAACTTATTGGATGGAATGCCTTTCTCTGTATTACTTTTGAGGACTAAAGTGAAATACAATAATTATTTTTCAAAACTCTTGTAAGAATTGTTTCAGCTTAGTACATAGGGATCATGAAATGATTTTTTCAAGCTACATTTTGTTTCAGATGTTTTGCTTTTGTTTCAAACATTTCAATTTTTTTTTACATAAACCATTGTTTCGCTCTGCTAACGAATAAACGAAAGAATTGCTTTTACTAAAAATTTTAATATAATTTTGATGAGGCATAAGTATCCAGCTTTCTCCATATACTTTAATTAAATAATCAAAATATGTTCAAAGATTTGGTGGCAAAAATTAAAATTATGCACCATCGAAAAAATTATGCGATACCGAAAACCTTATGCGTTTTATGCGTTTTTTTATTACATAAAATTGCTTACTTTAACGAGGTTTATGATCGCATATTGTTCCCGAATGGTTTAAATACTTTGCAACGATTATGCGTTTTATGCGTTGAGCGTCCCTGGTAATAAGTAAATGCTACTACTTTGATTGCCAAGAGTATGACGGTTTAGCATACCTGATACCGCTATCGGTCCACTTACGATCGGTCTTCTCAAAAACTTTACTTTTTTTAAAAGTAAAACAATTAAAAAACTAAAATAAACTCAAACAAACTTTAGCAAAATAAAATCAAAGTTAAAGTTAACAAAAAATTCAACTCAATCTATTCGGCCGACTACTAACCAACAACTGTGACCAATAGACAAAAATTCTAAAATAATAAAAAACTCAAACAAATTCAAATTACTTTTAATAACAATTTTATATTGACAATGAGGGTATTCCTGCTTTTGGTTATAAGATAAAAAGTTGTTAAATTTTAAATATTTTTATTTTATAAAAAGGTGACATCATTTTATACGTCTGTGATTGGTCTGATTATTTTTCCTCTCCGTTAAAGTTTAATAAGCTCAGGGGCATCTTTTTGCTTTTTATTTTTATTGTTAAAATGCAAATAAATAACGTCAACTGAGGAGGAGAAAGGGTCAAACTCACACTTTTTATTTCATGTTGTAGTTGAAGAGATGTATGAGAGAATTGAAACTTACTACTTTGTGGTCTCAGCTTTCCTCTCATGCATCCTCTCAACTACAACATGCAAAAGAGGCGAGGGAAATTTTTGTAATAACAAAGTCAAAAATAAATGTCAACATAACAACATTTGACTTTTTACCCTTCCCGATATCTTCATTATATCACTCATTAAAATATATCAAATAAAAATTTAACACTTAACCAGGCCATGTGGAATACCCTCAATGAATCGTTAGTTTAAAAAAACTATATTCCAGCCCGGACTGATCGACGTTTCTTTTCAGTGAAATTGAGGAGAAATACTGGACGAATGGTACCCAAACACAGAAACAACTATATATACAAAAAATATAAAAGACGAACCACAAGAAACTACTTGTAAGAATAAAAATAACAATACTTTTGTTTCATAACTAATGATAAAAAACTATATTACACATAAAATAACACAAAAAATATAACAATACAAACTTAATTTGTAAATCATCACAATATCAGGCGACTGTAGACCAAACAATTTGGGAATCAATTTCGCACTACACTCTTTCGAGTCAAACCAATTGACAAAATGATTAATATGTTGTGTTTTCTGAATCTCCGTGAACATAGCTTTCCATGGATTCCTACATGATAAGGTTTAATACTTGACAAAGTTTGAACTTTGCATGACCTTTGATCCAACTGACCTATGCGCTTTGCATTAAGGATCTAGTTTGGAATGAATAGATTAATAGCCGTAACTAAAGGTTCAATACTCTGAGCCTATCTTTTACTGTAGTGTCTCAGAATTATGTTCCAGAACACCTATTTTTCAATAAATCATAACTTTTGATCTTTTGATCCCAGTGACTTGATATAAAAAATCTGCCACTCTACTTTCGCATGCTCTTTCTTGTAAAAATATCATTAGTACCGAAAATATTTTTATTATTACCAAAAAACATAGACATAATTTTAGCCGAGCACTTTCTCCAGCAAAGAGAACGGACCAAAAGTTAGTTCCAGCTCGTCTATAATGTGTCCATCACTGTAAAACAACAATAATGATGGCTGAATTTACAACTGGAATTTTTTAGTCTACGTTTGTGTATTGGCTAACTTGCATCAATTTTATAGAAATGTTTGAAAACATGTAGAAATATTTTCTATTGCGGAAGAGTTTTGGCTACAAGATTCCCTACGTATTCTACAATAGAATCCATACACTTTAGTATATTTGCACCAAATGACTCCCATTAGTTTTGATTCGAGTAGATATACATAGCTGTGAACACACTTGGTATTAACTTGNTTTGATTCGAGTAGATATACATAGCTGTGAACACACTTGGTATTAACTTGGTATTAAAACGATATACGACTTTAGTCAACTGTGTATTGAGCTCTACATTGTATGTTTAAAATGTGCATGTTAGAATGAAACTTATAATTAGACAAAAAATTTTTTTTGTATTTACACAATATAGCTACGTGAGACTTACTTTTTTCTACTTCCTCTCTCATTGTGTTCGTCAAAAACATATTATTTATTACTCAAATTTTGAATAGTATCAAAAGTGTACCGGGAAGCGACACACTTTTCCTGCTGCGTTCTAATGCATTAAATTGTTGAAGTATGGTAAATAATATTGACAATGTAGATGGTTAAAGATTATATTTATACCATATTGATGTGTGCTAGTTCGATTTTTACGTGGTCGTATGTACGGAGGGTTTTATTATTATCAGAAAACGGCTAAATACTTCCGATAAAACAGTTTTTTGTATATAAATATTTCCCAAAAATGATGAAATACTGATAAAAAGTATATAAAAAAAATTGCTAATACTTTTTTGTTTTTGTCAAGTTCATGATTAGCCAAAGTTTAGTACTCCTTGTACAAAAAGTAGATTCCTGATAATTGATTCGACTAAGCATGATATGAGACGTCACTTTTTGTACATGTGATACTAAACTTTAGTTGGTTCTGTATTTTGATATTTTAACCGAGTAGCTTGAAACAAAATTTTACTGATCCAATTGGGTGAAAATATGGAGCTTGAAATTTGAATAACGCGATAAACAGTGTTATATCAAACAAAATTTAGAAAAATTATATGTATACAATTCTTGCAAGTATACTTTTCCAGATCGTGGAATTGCTAGAAATGTTCTCACGAGTATATTTCTATGAAAGATTAGGATTACTCAAGTCTAAGATAAGGATTACCGTATTCGATAGTCTTTATCGCGCATCCGTGTGATAAAGACTAATTCTGTATACCATGTATACTGTGCAGAATTTTCTTGTCATCCTCACGACCATGTATACCGCACACATTTTTTATTTTTTGGTTTTATTTTATATTCGGAAATACGACTCTATGTAATTGACAAAAAGTCAAAGAAAACAAAAAATAAGTAAAATGAAAAATCTCAGTCCTCGCTATCTAGCTTCAGGTGAAACTAAAGGTATCCCTGCATCTAAAGAAAGCAATAGATGATTGTTGGGTTATGAAACTGCTGTTAGACGGAATTGGGTATGGTCGGGATTGGGTATGGGAAATGGTTCGGGGAATTGACTAGGGCAGGGTTAGGTCAGAGGTCAAATAATCACGTAACGTAAATGGGGAAAAAAGGGAATCCGAATTGACTGTTTTGGGAGAGATGCTGATGGAACAAGGTCTGGGGAGACAGTTCTACGCCCTCCTGGAAATCACAGATTTCCAGGAGTCTGAAGAAGCGAGATTTTGTAAGGCATGGGAACCAGACTTCAGACGCCTCAAGGGGGCGCCTGACGTCTGGGCAGTGGAAGAGAGGGATGCAAGGGAAAGTGGAGAAAGGTCACTTTCCATCCAACACTGCAAACTAAAAATGTTGTAATGGTTTCTCCAATCGTTAATACTCAGAACAGCGTTAACCATTATATGACACCAGAAACATGTGACCAATTGATGACAATTGAAATTGTTGATGGAGATCCTGACTCGATTGGTTATGTGTTTGATGGACAAGAATTTGTATGGAGAATAATATCGTAAAGTTGATGAAAAGTAAGACCAATCTATGTATACACGCTGCTCAAAGCTTATACAGGAAAGAGCAAAAGTCTCTTATACATAAATGAAATGAGTTTGATGAGAGTTATAATGAAATAAGATTGGGGGTTTCCAACCCCCTAATTTTTTGTGCATATCTTTTCCATTTAAAACTTTCTCCATGTATAGAGACTTCTGCGCTTCAATTTTCACAATTAGCTAAGATGACCCTATTCAAAATTCAAAAATACTTTAGAAAGTAGTTTCTAAGGCCTAAAAATCAAAATTAGTTCAAATATTTTTATACGAGCATTCGATTAATCTCAAATTGAATGAATCGGGAAGGTCCTATGCTGCGGAGGTGTCCAGTGCGTTCAAATAAGAAGGCGAAATTTTTGAGAAATGATTTTGCAGAAAACCAAAATTTATTTTGATTTTTTTTTGAAATTTTTATTTTGAAATTAGTCAAAATTTTTCACATATTATGAACTGTTCAAGCTACTGAAAATCGTTGCTAAGAGAGTTTAGTTGACTTTTCTTAGGTCGCAAAAGTCTGATTTGTGAGAGTTTTAAATGCTCTAGTGCCGGATTTTCGCCTTCTTATTTGGACACACTATAGATAAATACCAAATAGGTTCGGAAGCCAACCTCAAAAAAAAATTTCTACTAAACAGCTGGTGATCCTGTTTNGGCGAAATTTTTGAGAAATGATTTTGCAGAAAATCAAAATTTATTTTGATTTTTTTTTGAAATTTTTATTTTGAAATTAGTCAAAATTTTTCACATATTATGAACTGTTCAAGCTACTGAAAATCGTTGCTAAGAGAGTTTAGTTAACTTTTCTTAGGTCGCAAAAGTCTGATTTGTGAGAGTTTTAAATACTCTAGTGTCGGATTTTCGCCTTCTTATTTGGACACACTATAGATAAATACCAAATAGGTTCGGAAGCCAAACCTCAAAAAAAAATTTCTACTAAACAGCTGGTGATCCTGTTCACTAAATTTATTGTTTACTGTTTACTGTTTAGAATAAATTGGTCGGGAGAACAGTCGGATTGTAATCACTCAACTGACATCGAAACGGATTACAAAATAAACGGTCTTCAATTCAATTCAAAACTAGAGAACTTTGTTTGTTTGATTTATTTTCGTGTCAAGGTCATCATTTTACAATGTTATTTGATCAGACACGCCTGCAACAGGCCTACCTAATTAAATTAAGAATTAAAATTAAAATTAAAGTGTTTTAATGTTGCAATCATCACAATTTTTGACATTGAGCTCACTTAAGATTATAACTCAATCATGTCTTTGTTGTTGTTGTATAATAGGTCTAGATTTAGGCATAAATNCTTTGTTGTTGTTGTATAATAGGTCTAGATTTAGGTATAAACATCAGTCCTAAGATCTTTAACCCATACTTTAACCTTTTCTTTGGACGTACTAAAAGATTGTTGCTCTTTACAATTATTTACTTGTACAAATTTATTCCATAGTGATATAGCCCGTACATAGAACGCTTTAGATAAAAATTTCGTTCTTAGTGTAGGAACTACGAGCATCTTCTCGAATTTTGAGTCTCTAGAGAATTTTTTATTTTCAAAGTATTCATTTAGATCCTTAATGTCTGAATAATTAATTATTTTAAATGTTTCAATTAATGTACTATAATGTATAATGGTATAATTAAGTCTTTCTGTCAAACTTAGCATGTTACATAAAGTGTAAAATAATCCGAATTAGTCATATTGTAATACCTTGAGTTTATATACTGGTTCTTATTAAAATTCTCNCATAAAGTGTAAAATAATCCGAATTAGTCATATTGTAATACCTTGAGTTTATGTACTGTTTCTTATTAAAATTCTCCTTAGTCATAACCGGGTAACTAAATTGGGCTAGACTTTTATTAATCTTTCTTTGTATACCTAGCATTTTGCTATTTGAGTCCGCCCAAATGCTAAAACAGAAATTGACCTGTGATAAAACAAATGCATTAAAGATTATTTTATAAATGTGTTTTGTGAAAGATCTTTTCAGATGCATGATACGACCACAGGCAATTGCTACCTTTGTTTCAACCAATTGTGCATGTCTTTCAAAGTTTAAAGTTTCTTCTAAGATGACTCCTAAATATCTAAAGGTTTTCACTTTTTTGATTTCCTGATTGTGAAAAATTATTGATTGTGGGAGATCATTATCTTGACCTTTTCTAAACACCATGAATTCTGTCTTGTCATAATTCATTTTTAGTCCAACTTTATTGCACCAGTTATCTAAAAATTCTAGTGCTTTTTCTATGTTTTGCATTGATAACTTTAAATCTTCCTCATATGAATATATTGCTAGNTCTAAAAATTCTAGTGCTTTTTCTATGTTTTGCATTGATAACTTTAAATCTTCCTCATATGAATATATTGCTAGCTCGTCAGCATATAAAATTATATTAATATTAAAACCAGCAAATATTTTCTGAAGATTGTTGACAAATAGCGTAAATAACAGTGGACCTAGAATTGAGCCTTGAGGTACTCCATTTTCAATAATGTATTCACTAGAAAGCAAATCATTAATTTTAAAAATTGGCCTGTAACTAGAAGGTTGATCCATTTTACCTTTCTTTTTATAAATCATAGTAGCTACTGCAGTCTTCCATTTTTGTGGATATGTCTCAGAAATAACAATTTTTTGAAATATCTTACTTAGTGGTAAGCTAATAAGTCCAATCATACCTTTAATGAATATTATGGGTATATCATTTTTATCACATAAACCTCCCTTTGTTTCTAAGGCCGCCTCTCTAACCATTATTTCATTTATTATTAGATATATGTTTTTAACTTTTGTAGTCATTATCCTATTACCTTTGTAAATAGTATCGCTTTTGGTATAGAGTTCAGCAAAAATATCACTTATTTCCTCATTAGATTTGCAAACTTTACCTTCCTTGTTCCTCAATGATAAAAAGCGTCTGTTTTCTTTAACTTTATAATTTGTCAATCTGTTCATAATTTTCCATATCTTCTTAGTGTCATCTTTATAGCTTTCAAAATTATCTTTAAAATAGCTACTCTTAATGGATTTAATTAAATTGGTAACCTTATTCTTAAGTTTTTTATATGCATTTTTGTTCAAAGAGTTTCTATTTATGAGATAGCTTTTATATGCCTGATTTCTTTCCTTTCTTATTTTGAGAATCTCTTTGTTTATCCAAGGATTAAGCGTTTGTCTAACTTGAAATTTTTTTAGTGGTGCTACAACATCAATTATCTTCATAATTGTGTTCGTGAAATGTGTAAATGCGTCCGGTAAACCCATTAAATCCAATAAATAGAATAGAACACAACCAATACAGAAATATTTTTATTTTTTGCTGTCCGAACACATGGTATGTGACTGCCATGTTTATAATAATAAAATATTTATTAACGACAATATGAAATATTTGAATAATAATTGAAAGTATCTCAAGTACATCAAAAAATGTCCAACTATGTTGATGATTTTCTGGATTTAATTTTTTTCTTGCCTTTTGTATTAAAGAATAAGAACGTAAACTTTTGAACAAATCTTCATACCACATGCTTCATGAAATTTTGTAGAGGTAACGTTACTAGTTTCGACTAAGGAACATGGGAAAAACCAGAATTAATCATTTTTTCAATAAGTTTTCTCATACAAAATTTCTCATATTTTTTATTTCGATGTTCTTTAACAGTGTAGAGAAATCCCATGAATCCGCTTGAGGTATGAGCAATCCCACTAATAGGGTTTCCTTTAAATAGATTTCCACAGAATTATTTTTTACAAGGATATTTGAAATATATTCTTCTGTTCCATCAATTGAAAATTTCCAACTCTTGACAAGAAAATCTACGCCTATTGGTGAATTCAATGTATCCAGTTGCATACTGTCCTCAAGTAGTAGTTCCTCTGCATCATTCCTAAATGAAATAGAGCATAAAAAATAATAATAAATTTCAGATTTCTGCATCAAAAAATCCTGCAGATATTATATCTCCAAACAGTGGGCATTTCAAGGAAGTCAATCAATCTTCATTTCACATTTACCACAAGTCTCCTATAATTGATGCTCCAAGAAAATTCAAAATTTATTAATTATTCTTACTTGTTTTCAACCAATCGGGTTTACTTATTGTAACTTAAAACGAAACTGGTGTACGAAAATATTGATATGATTGAATCTTTTTGAGACATGAATTATTATGAGATATTCGGTGCAGTGTGAATAGTTGCTTACTCAGTTGCAAGTCCCATAGTTGAATTCTCCGAAATATGGTACATTTTGCACGGATTGACAAGGCCAGAATTACCTTTAAGCAGGCCAATTCTAATGAGCATCATAATGATTGATAAGTCTAAAGTTATAAATGAATAGCGATTTGTCCAGCCCAAAAATTCACAAGTTTCAAATGCTAATTCGATTTCATGAGTTACATCTGGATTCTCTGGTGTTGAAACAGATACCTCCATACCATAATCCTATATTGCAGTATACATATTCTATCATTAAAGATTTTATAGAAAGTATAAAAATGGGAACTAACTATTGTAGAACCAACTATATTAAATACCCATGCGTGTGCGTAAATTTTCATGGATCGACTTTTCAGCTAACTGGTTTCGTCTGACTGACTGACCATTATTGTTTGAAGTTTACTTCTGTCTGGTTTGACCATTCAACTTTTCTCGGTCCGTTAAAATTTACGCACACCCATGGTATTTAATTGTTGGTTCTACTGGTTGGACAGATTCAACATACTTCTTTTTGAGACATACTTTTTTTTTACCCACCAAATGCGTACCTCTTACTTCATATAAATACCCAGTGATGGGCAAAATTCCCGGAGTGAATTTCGATATCATTATACACATTCTTTATTACACTTCTCCATGAGTCCCAGTTTGGCCTGAGTCAGTCACTACCTCTGGGAGTCATGACAGATTTTCTCAACTTTGGAGTTGAGTTTGAGTAAGAGTTTTGACTCAGACTCTGGAGTTGCGTAAAACAAAATAGGTAAAATAAGTGCAATATTGGCGCATGTTGGAAAAGAGTCATCATTTGTAAGTGGGAGTCGACTCCCAGAGTCATGATTCTAACTCCTAACCGGAAAGGAGTCAGGGTCATCAAATGACTCCCGACTCCGAAAAACCCTCCGTCAGAGTCATGCCAGTATCAGAGTATGAGTCATGCATAACACAGCTTTATTACAATTTACTCTCAGTTTTGCGTGTGGAGTCACTGACTCTGAGAGTATTTACTCTGACTTGTAGTCAATCATTACTCCCAGAGTCAGTGACTCCACACGTAAAACTGAGAGTAAATTGTAATAAAGCAGTGTTATGCATGACTCTTACTCTGATACTGATATGAGGGTTTTTCGGAGTAGGGAGTCATTTGATGACCCTGACTCCTTTCCGGTTGGGAGTTAGAATCATGACTCTGGGAGTCGACTCCCACTTACAAATGATGACTCTTTTCCAACATGCCCCAATATAGCACTTATTCTGCCTATTTTGTTTTGTGCAACTCNTCTGGGAGTCGACTCCCACTTACAAATGATGACTCTTTTCCAACATGCGCCAATATAGCACTTATTCTGCCTATTTTGTTTTGTGCAACTCAGAGTCTGAGTCATAACTCTTACACACAGTCAACTCCACAGTTTATCAAATCTATCATGACTCCCAGAGGTAGTGACTGACTCAGCCCAAACTGGGACGCATGGAGAAATGTAATAAAGAATGCGTATAATGATATCGAAATTCACTTCGGGAATTTCGCCCATCACTGGGTATTCATATGAAGTAAGAGGTACGCATTTGGTGGGTAAAAATAACTAGTTCTCAAAAAGAAGTATGTTGAATCTGTCCAACCAGTACAATAAATGCTCACTTCCCTTGAATATAAGGCAACAATCCATGAATTTTGATTGACTATTCCACTCCAATCATCTTCATTAACAACGACCAGAAATTTCATCTTATCATGAAACATGGGATACTTTTTCATCATATTGTAAATCTGTTCAAACAAAGATAAATCGAATAATTTGATACAAAAGAATATAAGGAATAAATATGTAAAGGTATAATTTTGTGTAGAAAATAATAACCATGCAATTAACATTACAAGAAACAAGCCTAAAGTTTAAGTTACAATGAGCTAGGTCAACTACAAGACCTTACCCTAATGAAATATATTTTATTGAGCTCTCTCTCAAAATTGATCCTTAACCTCCAGAAGTCATCTATGGAATTATTACGTAGGCAAACAAACTTTTGGAACTAGTTTCAAATTTGACAGTTTGACAAGAAAATACATAGATAATGTGTTAGCGCACAATATTTAATTGCGGAATAAAATTCCTATAATTAACATATTGAGCCTTAGAGGTCACCACGAGAATAGATAAAAAATGTTCGATAATTCTCAAATTCGGCAGGATTATAAACAAAATGTTAGTGNACAAGCCTAAAGTTTAAGTTACAATGAGCTAGGTCAACTACAAGACCTTACCCTAATGAAATATATTTTATTGAACTCTCTCTCAAAATTGATCCTTAACCCAGAAGTCATCTATGGAATTATTACGTAGGCAAACAAACTTATGGAACTAGTTTCAAATTTGGCAAGAAAATACATAGATAATGTGTTAGCGCACAATATTTAATTGCGGAATAAAATTCCTAGAATTAACATATTGAGCCCTAGGGGTCACCACGAGAATAGATAAAAAATGTTCGATAATTCTCAAATTCGGCAGGATTATAAACAAAATGTTAGTGTAAAGTGTCTAAATGTGGACCAATCTTGTAAGAATTGAACTCTGACCTATGACCTCCAAAGATCACCAAATTACCATTTTGGAGACAGACAAAAATTTCTTTGGTTATTCTCAAATTTTGAGAATAATCGACGCCGAAGATTAATTCGTGCATACTTTGTCTCCATTTAAATAGTGGTCATTGACATGTTTCTCTTCCTTTAGAATTTTAAAATAAGCAAAGCGGTTTATTTGTTCTGGTTATGACATAGTTGAAGTATAACTAGCAATGAGATAGTGAGCATAGACTACTATCTATAAAGTCTTCTTTGTCTCTGCCAATTACATGTGGGAAAGCACTAATGATGAATTCCACACCAGCTAGAAGACTTCCTAGTGATAACTGGTGGATTGTAATCATATAAGTCTGGGTTTGAAATAGTATTTTCCCAATTGGTTTTATAGCACAATTCGTAGTTTGCATAAGATCCGATTAATTTGGAATGGCATTTTCATGTCAAAAAGTTACTCAGGCATCACTTCGACATTTTTATCGTTAAAATTCTGAATATCACCTAATCTTCCTCAAAGAATCAAGTTTTCAAACTTTTGTAACGCTAATGCTAACTTCAAAGCCAACTGGCAGCCAAAGGATGCAATTTGCCGTTGAAATGAGACGTTGCACAACTTCACCTCCTGAATAAGATTATGTCACTTTCAGAATATTAAAACAGAACGGCAAAAAATGCAGTGTGCTGGTCGAGTACACTCAATAGGAAAAGGTATCTTTAATTGGCATAGTGTTGAATACCAGATTTCAAGATTATCTTTGTCAGGTTTAAGTATTATTATTTCTGGAGTAAATACTCCTATGTCGAAGTTTCTAGTATCCAGTAAAAAAAAAACATTTTTTTCGATGAATCGAGTATGACCAAGTATTACACAAGTCATGCTCAAAGTAATTTTTCACAACAAAATTGCTGTCACAACTCGCAGTATTTATTGCATTCAGAAGTTTTGCATTTATTACGCAATAATAACTGTTTTTGGTTTTCTGGGACATTACGTGCCTAATTTCCTACTCATATGGCCGCTACAAAAGGGCAAAAAATTTTCGTTTGTTTTTTCCTTCACTAAAGAGCATGAGTCAGGTGTTAGTAGTAAACTACTTTTTCCCTAAATCATAAGATTCTGAATTAAAAGAGTAATGAGGATGTTTCTTAAGAATACTTAAACGTAATTAAGTAATTAACTAAAATGTATTCTCTGAAGAAATTAGAGTTAAAGACTACCAACAGTATAACCTTCTAGTACTTTATTAAGGCCAAAATGACAGCTATATTTCAATTATAATAAAGACCACTAAACTCAAGTTATCTGCGATATATATCTGTATAAATAATATATGTTATTAGTACTTTTATAAAAGCAAATTATGATTCACTTACAGTACCAGATTTTGGCAGTCTGCTTGAAAGTACATTGTTGAGTACTATTGGAATTTCTACAAATAATTGTAGTTTCACCATTGGTGAACTCGACTTCTCATTCATTAATTTCTTATAAATTTGAAATATAATTAGTACATTTGTTGCTTGTCCTGTATTATCATTCACTGAATTGGTAGTAGATAAAACGTCCAAGGAAATGATACTGATACAACTGATAAATATGAAATGACAAATATTTTTAACACTTTTTATTGTTTAGTGCTAAACACAATTATAGACGAGCTAGGAACTACTTTTCGTGCGTTCTCTTTGCTAGAGAGTAATGCTCAGCTAAAATTATGTCTAGATTTTTCTATACTAATAATAAATTTTTCGGTTCAAATGATATTTTTACAAGAAAGAACATGCGAAAGTAGAAAGGTAGATTTTTTATTTCAAGTCAATGGGGTCAAAAATTATGATTTTATTGAAAAATTGGTGTTTTCTAAAATAACTCTGAGACACTACTGGAAGAGGTAGGTGTCTCAGAATTATGTTCAGAAAAGTTTAATTTTGACCTTTCGACCCCAGTGATTTGATATAAAAAATCTACCTCTCTACTTTTGCATTTTCTTCCTTGTAAAAATATCATTTGAACCGAAATTTTTTATTAATATAGAAAATTATAGACAATTTATCCTAGCATTTTCTCCAGCAAAGAGAACGTACCAAAAGTACATCCCAACCCGGCTATAATTGTGTCCGGTAGTATGATGATAGAGCATTATCAGAATTGTGAAAGTTTAGATAACACCTAATATTTATTAGTTGTCCTAAGGCCTTGTACGCAAGATGAGCTACTATCAAATAACGCTATACACCCACAGTATAACTTTTCCTTAAAGCTTTCGAATCCCATTGGAAATATTATATCGGTGTCTTGTAATTGACATGCACAAAACGAAAAATAACAAAATGTAAAAGATAGAAATTTCTTAACAAATGAAATTAAAATATTATTTGAATCCTACTGGTGTAAAACTTAGTAGTTAAAATATTAATAAATCCTTTGATATGGAGATTTTACTGTATTATGCAATCACGACTAAAACTCTACTTAAATAATTGACATCCTCAGTAGTAGGTATTTTGTTGAATAGATAACAAGTAAGTTTGCACAAGCACAAATACTGAAGTTGAGCCTGTAAATATATAGTTTTCAGTTTCAATTTTTATAAAATAAATAGGTATTAATAGTATCAACTTTAGACTATTTTACCAAAAGTAACCTGAATAAGTATTAATTTGTGTCAACTTAACGTTACATTCACCTTACATTGTTGCATACTATTGTTTTCTATAAAAGTTCAAGTTTATAAATAATATATCTGTTGTCAGGTACAGGTGAGATGGAAGTACAATAGCAACCTAAGATTATAATATAAATCAATGTTTTTTTTTAATTGAGTGTGATTAATTGATCAAAAAAATGGAAAAATCCTTATTGCTTCTAATGTTGTTCACGACAACACCGTTTACAATATTTCTACTCGGTTCTTTTAACTACTATTGGGATTATATTGGAAGTGTCTTTGAATCAAATACTTCTGGAGAAGTTTTTGATTTCATTGTTGGTAAGACTCTTTGTGAAAAGTATATACAGGGTGTTCGGAAAAAAGATAACTGGAGAAAGTATTTTCCACTCAAATTGAATGGAGTGAAAGAAAGTCAGTTATCTTTTTTTCCGAACACCCTGTATAAAAACAGTGGAGCATGGTTATAAAAGCTCCAAGTTATAAGACCGATTTTTGGCACACTTTGAAATAATGTATTTGCCATGAGAAAATATCTCTCTATAAGACTAATGTTAGTCNTGTGAAAAGTATATACAGGGTGTTCGGAAAAAAGATAACTGGAGAAAGTATTTTCCACTCAAATTGAATGGAGTTAAAGAAAGTCAGTTATCTTTTTTTCCGAACACCCTGTATAAAAACAGTGGAGCATGGTTATAAAAGCTACAAGTTATAAAACCGATTTTTGGCACACTTTGAAATAATGTATTTGCCATGAGAAAATATCTCTCTATAAGACTAATGTTAGTCNAACCGATTTTTGGCACACTTTGAAATAATGTATTTGCCATGAGAAAATATCTCTCTATAAGACTAATGTTAGTCTTATAGTAACTGTTCAGTTATAAAAACAAAACGGATATAATACCCTTATTCGAAGTTCAAGCTCGTACAAGATTCCACCCTAAGACCAAAATATGCGCAAACATGCCTAAGTGATTCGAGTTGTTTATGGAAAGCTTAGGCCACCATAGAAATACAAATTTAAATATCAACAGAAATTCCAACAGATTTTTGAATTTGGATCTCTATATAGGCAAAAAAAAAGTATTTTCTACTTTGTAATCAAATATTTCGATGACCGCTCATCAAAAGTGACAATCTGACAGTTAATCATCTGTCTCTTAAACTCTCATTAAATTTAAGTCGCCAAATTCTTGGACTAAAGATTTAAGCTTCCTTTAAATATTCCCAAATGGCGAGCTTAGGTTAAGGAGATTCGAATCACTCCGGTATTAAAGTTATAATTTTCAAAAAATTTTGTTACAATTGAAATAATCCCACCTACATTAACTTCACTTACTTGTTTCCACCATTGAAAACCCGATTTTGGAGAAACAAATTTCCTATAAAGTACAAAAGAAAATCAGATATTAATTGAAATAATTTGTCAAAAACTTATTTTAACATTGGTTATGTATTTAACCACTGAGTTGCCGTTGAGTAATTAAATATAATCGCTTATTCCGTTCANTATTTTAACATTGGTTATGTATTTAACCACTGAGTTGCCGTTGAGTAATTAAATATAATCGCTTATTCCGTTCATAAATTTTATAGCCTTGGTCTTGTATCCGTTATAAGACCAAGATAGCTAAAGATGTAAATATTAGGGTTTAGGTATGAACCGAACCTAATTATGAGATTCGCGCCAAGAATCAGTGTCGTAGAAAGACTTTCTCCTTCCTCTAGACTTAGTCCGTCTCTCAAAAACTCAATTCCAGACCTAATTCCCTCTCACCTTAGGTCTGAGATTAAGACCAAACCAAGACTTTTGATTTTTTGTTTTTCTTCAGTTTATAAGAAAAATTTAAGTTTTAGCTTAATTTATCTTAGTATTAAACATACAGTATCATGCAGAATATGTAAGAATTTTTTTTTACTATACAATTTACGTGTAAAAAATATCTTACATAATCTGCCTGTTAGTGTAGGTAAAGTTCNTGCGTGTAAAAAAGTGGAGGTAAAGTTCAAATGTACGCAAAGTTATAAATAATAAAAACAACTTTAAAATTTAAAACACAATTAGTTTACCTGTTCGGATAAGCCTTTCTGAGAAGAAGAAAACCGAGAGCCTCTGTATCACTTACTTTTGTCCCTTGACAATAATTAATCACGTTATCGATATTTAAATATTTGCGTATTTTTACCAGATCATGNTACGTGTAAAAAATATCTTACATAATCTGCCTGTTAGTGTAGGTAAAGTTCAAATGTACGCAAAGTTATAAACAATAAAAACAACTTTAAAATTTAAAACACAATTAGTTTACCTGTTCGGATAAGCCTTTCTGAGAAGAAGAAAACCGAGAGCCTCTGTATCACTTACTTTTGTCCCTTGACAATAATTAATCACGTTATCGATATTTAAATATTTGCGTATTTTTACCAGATCATGCTTATGAACCGGAAGTTGAGAAAAAGATCCTCGCTATCTAAAGTATTAAGATTGAAACGAGTTTTTTTTAATTCGAAGGATGGTTTATCATCGTATCCAAACAATCATGCCAAATGTTGGTCTGGACTTAATATTTAAACCTCTTAACAAACTCAAATTCAAACTGAGAATGTGAAAGTCAAGAAAAATTAGGTCGGTTCAAACCTAAACCTAATATTTAAATTCCTCTAATAAGGGATTCTCAAAAGTGAAACCCCTATCTCTTATAAGCATTATATCCACTATATAATGATGACACCTTACAAACTCGTGTCGAAACAATGCCCAAAGTGATTACGCAGTAGAAGCTCAAAATAAATATTTTTTTTAGTAAATTATAATCATGCCAGGAAGCTTTGGATAATTAAAAAATATAGGAAAACTGGAATCCAAACATTATGACAATTGCGAGTTAAACATTAAAGTTGACCAATTCGGATGGCAAAAAAAAATTATAAAAGGGTGTAAAATCAAATAAATTTTGAAAATATTATCAATTTAAGAATTACCCATTTCCGGGCACTAGCAAGATACCAGATTAGAATCTCAAACTACGCAAAACAATTTTTTACACAGTTTTTACAAAGTATTGTGCATGTAAATTTTCCAAAATGACACTAGTACGAAACTTGTTTCGTTATCCTTTCGTGTTTAGTTATATTTTTACGTATCGAAAACTTCCTGATAACATTACACATCAATTCGTAATTTATTTTATTAAAATTGGGCAAGTAAATATTTTACGTTAATTTCATAATCCTCAAATCCGGATATTTTCAATATGGCAAAACCTACAAAATTCCTCATTCAAACTTACACCCTAACCTAATTTTTCCCTTCCGAAAACGTCAAGAGTAAATAAAGTCTTATTCCACTCAAGATAAATTTATGTTAATTTGATATTTTGAGGTTCTACTGCGTAATCACTTTCGGCATCGTTTAGATTTGAGTTTTTGTTTAGTCTTAGGGCTTGCAAAGTAACCATGAATATAATATTTAGTGAATTAAAAAAAATTAGTTAAAAATATTTATTTATTATTTTTGATATCAGTTGGTAGCGGAAGCAGTGGAGCGGTGGTGGCATATCGGTTAGCTCAACATTACAAAGTGCTGCTTTTGGAAGCAGGTGGTAGACCTACATTTTTGAATAACATTCCTGGATTGGCACTTGATTTACTTGGTTACCCTCAATTTGACTGGAGGTACAAAACTGTACGACAGACTGCAAGTGGATTTAGTCTGGAGAATAACGTAATGTAGTTTCACTATCACTTTATTTGAATTTAAATTATTCCGCACTTTTGACGTCCATTATAATCATTTGTAAAGATTTCAAAGGTTATGAATTTTATAGACCAATGGCCACTTAACTTGACCTTCACGTGATACCAAAGTTTATAGAGTTTAATAAATTTTCAAGTGATAATTGACACTATTTCAAACTTTACAAATCTCATAAAATTTATAGAACTTATATAAGAATTATATGTTCAGTTGAGATCAGTCTGTATGGTCACGTGGTAAATTGTGTTTATGCGAGTTATAAACCTTAAAAACAGTGGTAAAACTTTTGAATTGAATTATTTTTGAAAATATTCGGCTTTCAAGGGAATGTCTTCAATTTCATAAATTTTATAATCTTGTAGAATGAAAACATAGTGGACTCGCCCGAGATTTCAAATTCTGTAGAAATCCTGTCGAATTATTTGTAGGATGAACCCTTTCTATCCAATTAGACATTTAGAAAAGATTAGACATTACTCAAACTCGTCTGTGTTTGGAAGTTTTACAATTGATATGATTTTAGCAGAATTAAGTTTACAAATGATAAATATTGATTCAAGGCTGGAAATGTTAAATACACAAAAAATTTTTTGAAATTCTAATCACTATGAACAAAAATTCAATGCTATGGAGCTGAGAGACATGTATTCGAGAGGCAAAACAAAATGGAATGGCATCTGCAACAAAAATTTTGCGAATGATAAAAAAATTCCCGTTCACTTCTGTTATACAATCTATTCAATTATCACTCCGAGTATTTTGATAATTAAAACTTAAAGAATTAACAAAACACTTCCTAAAACATTTAACATAAATTGAGACTATTCCAAGCTTATTCAAACTAATTTTCTCTTGTCTTGTTAGTAAATAATTCTTCCCATTTCCAAACAGCAATACCGATCCTGTCTTTAGTCACATTTTTCTTCAGTTTTGAATTTTGCAGTAGAGATTGAGCAAAATCTTTCTTTGAGCTATGCTAAAGAGAGTTAGAAAATGACATCAATGAAAGCAGATGATTAATTCGGTTAGATATTTGAGTGTCACGATAGGCTGAGCCTAAGAAGGACACCATTAAAGTTCTCGAACTGAAATGCAGAGTATTCGTACAAAGGTCCCCAATTCTTAACATTATCTGATGCATGAAGTAATGAGTGGCAATTAAGCTAGACTCTTCAAATTGGCATTCGGAACAAAGTGATGTGCCAATTTTAAAAATCTATAAATTTTATAAACTTGCATGACATTATAACCATAAACATTATAAACACAAAATCCACATTCTGTCTTAAGACAGAATATTATATTTAGTTTAAGTCTGCCAAAGTTTTATTTTGACATCTTTAAGAACGTAGGCAACGCTGAGGAATTTATTAGTTTAACTCAATGAAGAGTGAAATTTGTGAATAAGGTACTTCTCTCTATCAAGTCTTAATCAGGCTTAGTAACCGGCCTATTCAGGAATATGGAACAAAATCAATATATAAACGACAGAATCATCCGTAGACAAAACCATAAGATGAAATATTAAAAATGAGCAATCGGTGTAACAGAAGTATGAATTGTTAGTAGACAGTAATACCACCAACTGAGCCTCATTATCCTTAGTGCCGAAGTAAATACCTATGATATCAACTATTCATAAATCACTTACATTGGATTAATTTGTAATTGGGTAAGTTACTGTAGAAACCAAAAATGAAAAAAAAACCTGAGAACTTTTACCAACACAATTCCCGCCAAAATTTCAGTGGCGTCAATCAGTAATGTAACTGACGACTTGGGCCGTTTCTTAAATTGGATAAATTTATTGATAACATTAAAATTTCGTATAAATTCATTCACTTATGATCCCCTCTGCTAACAATTTCAGTACTTTGGCTTGAATATTTGCATAATCAATTCATAAAGTATAGTTTAACCGAATTTAGATTTTTTAAATCTACTTTAATTAGTGGAGCTCGTTTCTAGAATTTGGTTTTTTTTACACAAGAATTTCAAAGATTACTTGAAAAGATTTAAAAATGATTTGTTTACCATCGTCAGGCAATATTAAATTTCGAATATTTCTTTCCGAGAACGCCCAAATGAATTGNTGGTTTAACCGAATTTAGATTTTTTAAATCTACTTTAATTAGTGGAGCTCGTTTCTAGAATTTGCTTTTTTACACAAGAATTTCAAAGATTACTTGAAAAGATTTTAAAATGATTTGTTTACCATCGTCAGGCAATATTAAATTTCGAATATTTCTTTCCGAGAACGCCCAAATGAATTGAACAGTTAGCTCACATTGCGACCGAAAGCAATAAAATTTTAACGTAATGCTGATTAAAATTGGCTGTCTCTTCGACTACAGAGTTTGCTGCAAATCGTACAATAAAAAGTTGTACAGTCGCTTACGCTGTGCTGAATTCTATTAAATTGATTCGGGCGTTTTTGGAACAAAATATTCCGAATTTAATATTACCAATGAACAAAATCATTCAACTCTAAAATAATTGAAATTAAGATTAAGCTACGAAAATCTTGTGTAAAGGATAAATTTTTAAGCTAAATGTTGACTGCTACGCTAATTAAATGAAGATTTAAAAATCTAAAATGCTCTAAATCCTAATGCATTAATTTTATTATGCAAATATTCAATTGAAAGTATTGAAATTGTTGGCAGAAGGGANAACAAAATCATTCAACTCTAAAATAATTGAAATTAAGATTAAGCTACGAAAATCTTGTGTAAAGGATAAATTTTAAGCTAAATGTTGACTGCTACGCTAATTAAATGAAGATTTAAAAATCTAAAATTCTCTAAATCCTAATGCATTAATTTTATTATGCAAATATTCAATTGAAAGTATTGAAATTGTTGGCAGAAGGGATCATTAGGGAATGATTTTATAAAAAATGTAATGTTATCAATAAATTTATTCAATTTAGAAACCTCCCCAAGTCGTCGGTTACATTACTGGTTGACGGGACTGAAATGTTGGCGAGAATTGTGTTGGTGAAAGTTCTCAGAGTTTTTTCATTTTTGGTTCTAATAGTGAAATAAATAAATCTTAAGTAAATGAGTAAAACTAAAACTCTTTAAGAGGGTGATGCTTACCAATTTCAAAATAATCCATTGTTTAGAATAAATCTACGAATTTTGTACTAAATATTTAAAACAGTACCATAAATTGTTATTAGAATTTTTTCAAAGAAGGTAATAGTTAATTGAAATCATTGTGTTTGTTCGCAATAGGCCACTATTTGCATAACAACCATTTTTTGAATTTTGAATTTTTGTGTTCTACTAAAAAAAAATTTTTTTNTTGAATTTTGAATTTTTGTGTTCTACTAAAAAAAATTTTTTTTTCGCTGAAGTTTCTTCAACCATTTTAGTTCTTTCAATAGATAAAATTAATTAATTTTAACTAATATCAACTGAATAACTAGTTGTGTATATTTTTATTTTCAAATTTCACACCTGATCCATCTTATGGTGCAAACTCAACATTTTCGGGCCACTGCCAATTAATTTTCTTACTTAAAACCCGGCTAGTATTGGAGTTAGGCCTCAAATGGAAAATCACCNGAAATGTTGGCGAGAATTGTGTTGGTGAAAGTTCTCAGAGTTTTTTCATTTTTGGTTCTAATAGTGAAATAAATAAATCTTAAGTAAATGAGTAAAACTAAAACTCTTTAAGAGGGTGATGCTTACCAATTTCAAAATAATCCATTATTTAGAATAAATCTACGAATTTTGTACTAAATATTTAAAAATNAAAATAATCCATTATTTAGAATAAATCTACGAATTTTGTACTAAATATTTAAAAATGTACCATAAATTGTTATTAGAATTTTTTCAAAGAAGGTAATAGTTAATTGAAATCATTGTGTTTGTTCGCAATAGGCCACTATTTGCATAACAACCATTTTTTGAATTTTGAATTTTTGTGTTCTACTAAAAAAAAATTTTTTTTCGCTGAAGTTTCTTCAACCATTTTAGTTCTTTCAATAGATAAAATTAATTAATTTTAACTAATTTCAACTGAATAACTAGTTGTGTATATTTTTATTTTCAAATTTCACACCTGATCCATCTTATGGTGCAAACTCAACATTTTCTCTAATAAGGGCCACTGCCAATTAATTTTCTTACTTAAAACCCGGCTAGTATTGGAGTTAGGCCTCAAATGGAAAATCACCTTTAATAGGAAATCTTCGACACTTAATACTTAACTATTGTTTTGTAAGGTTGTTTGGACCTCATAGTACTAGTTAGTATTCCTTCTTTTAGTACAAAAAAAAATCTCAACAAGCCGTAATTTCAATAGATCGGATTTCCTATAAGCCATTGTTTTATGCATTTTCCAAGCTGTACTTTGCTAACCCATGAAACAATCATATTCTTTTTATAGAAATGGACNCATTGTTTTATGCATTTTCCAAGCTGTACTTTGCTAACCCATGAAACAATCATATTCTTTTTATAGAAATGGACTTGCCATACTTGAAACGACGCTTTATAATTTTGATTTGGTTAATTTTATGTTTTTATTTTTATATAGCAATTTACAGCAAACAGGGGAAAGGTTTTGGTAAGTTACTGAAAAAAGTTTGACAACGGTAATGTATAACTTGTATTTCAACAACAGGGAGGATCAAGCATTATAAATTACATGTTATACCTCCGAGGACATCCACTGGACTATGACAATTGGGCAAATATTACCGGCGACTCTAGCTGGAAGTACGAAAACGTACTCCCATTTTTCAAAAAATCCATACTGGAATATCGAGGAAAATCCAAAAATAACAGTAAGCCGTTCAACTGTTAAGTTGTGTGAAATTCGATTCATAAACCGTTAAAGGAGTTAGGTTATAAAATATTACCTAGCTCAAGTAGTTAAGGAATGAGGTGTTATGACATCCTAGTTGAACATTAGACACTTGGTGGAGAAGTTTAAGAAACAGCTTACTCCGACTTCTTACTTGGTAGAAACAAATATGTAGATTAGGTTTCCCAGCTAGACTAGAGCTAGCCGAGAATATTTTTTATGGATATTCTACTTTCCCCTGACTCCATGTGTGTCACAGTTTGCGAATTTGTTTCAAAATTTCTGTACGGAGAAATATTCAACTGAAAAAGGAAGTTTTTCGTTGCTATTTATTTTGGCTTTTGTTTGAGATTTCGTATCCACGTAAATGGATGGAAATTTCAGCTGCAGGATAAGAATACGTTTGAGCGTGTTTAAGAGTTATCAACTCAAACTCAAGTGGTATCTTCTCAACAACAGTCTTATACTGATATACTGGAAAGCAGCTGAGAAAGAAAGTTGCTTTTGATGAAAAGCGGTTTACATTTTTTTGATATCTTCCTACTATGTAGAGCATGTCAAGAGAGTATGCTTGATAGAGATGTGTAATTTCCCAACAACAACCATAAAGCAAGTTAGAGAGTATAGGCTTAGCCAAACTTTAGTATCACAGAAAAGTCCCTAAAATCAGCTAAGAGAACAATTTTCAGTTATTTAAAGTATGAAGAGTCAATACATGATTTTTTATTCATGCAATTGCAATTCATTGCATTCATGCAATTCAATTCAGTTCATTTAATGCAATTCATGCAATGATATGTTATTCATGTTATTCATGTTATTCGTCCATCTTCACACAAACCAACGACGGGTTTCTTATGTGCTTGACTTCCTTCGGATTTCGAAATTTCTTCTGAATTACACTTGACAACAGAATAAATGTAAACGACAATTTGATTAGGAATTGTCCAGGGTCATTTTAGATTGCCGCTTCGATTGAAAAAGCGAAGCAGTGGATACCAACCGTGATAACTCCGGGCCGTGTAATGATAAAACTACACCGAATCTTTTTGGTGTAAATCATTACATCNCTAGGGTCATTTTAGATTGCCGCTTCGATTGAAAAATACCAACCGTGATAACTCCGGGCCGTGTAATGATAAAACTACACCGAATCTTTTTGGTGTAAATCATTACATCGAAAAGATTCGATGTAGTTTTGTTAACGTTGGCCAGTTTAACCTTCTGAATAAAATATACTTTTAGCAAATTTTTAAATCAATCGGCAAAATGAATTAGGTATGTTTCCCTTTCACTTTTGTATTATTTTGGTTTCCATCATGGATACCCGTTATACAGGGCCAGGCAGNAAACTTTTAGCAAATTTTTAAATCAATCGGCAAAATGAATTTAGGTATGTTTCCCTTTCACTTTTGTATTATTTTGGTTTCCATCATGGATACCCGTTATACAGGGCCAGGCAGTATTCAGTATACAATGGAGAAAGTATTTATGTGAAAACTCGTATGAAAAAAAAACGAGCTCTGTCTCATTCCGCTCCTATCCTCTCGGAAAAAATTCCCTCCAGAGGATTGCGCGCCAATAAGTTATTGATGAAGTGGCGGTCTTTGAATCACCAACATTATTCATTACATATTATCATAATTCTTTATCTCATAAACTTATACATACTTATGTCACAAGTCTCATTTTTAGCGTGAAATGATTTCTCCATTGTATACTGAATTAAGCCTGGCCCTGTATAACATAAGCTGAAGAAATTCTGAACTGTTTTGATATAACTATAGAAGAACATTATGGAAACTCTCCCTATGGATTTCTTACAATTGAAGAAATGAGCTGGAAACCTTTACTAGATAGATTTTTTCGAGCAGGCGAAGAATTAGGCTACAAGTCAGACATTGATGCCAACGGACCACAGACCGCAGGTTTTGGTTCATTTGAAGTGACACAAAACAGAGGACAACGAGGGTCAACGTATACTACGATTTTGAGAGATCTTCAACATAATCCAAATATTCGAATTCTTACTTATGCACAGGCAACAAAGGTAGTTTTATGAAAATTATGACAAAAATATATGCTGATTCTTTTGAGGATGCTGCTACTGTACAGATTAGTATCGACCAATCCAAGAAAGCCAATGGTGTCTACTACTATCATCATGGAATAAAGAAATTTTCCGCAGTATCAAAGGAGATTATTTTGAGTTGTGGATCTTATGACTCCCCAAAACTACTTATGCTTTCGGGCGTTGGTCCTAAAAATGAACTCGAAC
Source organism: Holacanthella duospinosa (assembly GCA_002738285.1). Lineage (NCBI taxonomy): Eukaryota > Metazoa > Arthropoda > Collembola > Poduromorpha > Neanuridae > Holacanthella > Holacanthella duospinosa. The sequence continues at coordinate 57,401 of NIPM01000180.1, read as the reverse complement.
TTCTTGGGGTAAGTATTCACATTTCTGATAAATTTATGCATAATATATGTATTATTGAGACATTTGCCTTTACGACCCTAAGTACCCACTACTGTTAAATACAGTGTTGGACAAATTTATAGCCAAGCGACTAGCTACTTTTGGACCGTACTCTTTGCTGGAGAATGTCCTCGGCTATAATTATGTCCACAATTTTTTTTTGATAGAAAAATTTTTTCAGTTCAAAAATTTGTACTACAGTAAAGTTCGGTTATAGTGACTCCGTAGAGACCGGAAGGATTTATTCAGTATAGCCGGAGTTCATTATATCGTATAGTTAACGGACCTTACATATCAATAATTGTTCATTATATCCAAATATTTTACTATGAATTCAGCTACGTCGATGTACAGAAGCACTNTTACATATCAATAATTGTTCATTATATCCAAATATTTTACTATGAATTCAGCTACGTCGATGTACAGAAGCACTGGGTGATGAAAATTTGCTTAAGACTGAATACGGTTATGTTCTAATGATAAATTTCTATTTCAAGTAGAGTCGANTGGGTGATGAAAATTTGCTTAAGACTGAATACGGTTATGTTCTAATGATAAATTTCTATTTCAAGTAGAGTCGATGCTTCCATCATTTTCTTCTAAACTCCCGCAAGACTAATTTGGGTAAAATTTTGACTGATTTNAAGTAGAGTCGATGCTTCCATCATTTTCTTCTAAACTCCCGCAAGACTAATTTGGGTAAAATTTTGACTGATTTGGGTAAAGTATTTTGGTCCCTCCAATTGAACTAGCTTTTGGTTTTGAAGCTTGTTTCTCTGGGTCTTTAGGCTAGTTGTGTTGGCAAGTAGGAAGAGGTGACTAATATGTCTTAAATTGGAAATGGTGGATCACAACTGTCCACTAACAAAAGGGCTTTTCGGTTTAATTTCTGTAAGGTTATTTTCTACTGAATATGGAAATTTGAAAAAAAAATTAAAGACTTCATCCAAGCTTTCTTATTTGCGTTAAGAACATTAACGTGCAAAAACTTTTAATTACTTTTAAAACATCGTGAGTTTAGAAGTATTCCTTCAATAATTGGGTTGTACTTTTCGGATTTAGTCACTTTTGGGTACAATAACATAGTGACACGTTCCATGAACTTCTCCCCATCAGATCGAGTTCTTCTAAGCAACAACGAAAATGTTTCGTGACTGGATTTGACTTTTAAACTGCAGTGCATGAACTAAAACTCACTTTGAGGTTCCATCATAGTCGTGTGCATAGATGGGCATAGGAGAATAAGGAAGAAATTGTTGCAGAATTCAGTTCATACATATTTCATGCGTGTTCACTATAACCGGACAAAATGACTCTCGGGACAGATAGAATTGGTTCACAAAGGTCGGAAGTTGAGTATAGCCGATTCCATTATAGCCAGACTACTTAACACGTAATCTCCCATTTGCTTGGCAGAGACCGGACCGTGTGGTTTGCTATAGCTGGAGTTCTATTATACCCGAAGTCACTATAGCCGAACTTCACTGTATTAGTTAAGCAATGTCTGGAATTGACAATCACTAAATTAAAATCAAAAGGCTATTACGGTGTATAAAATTCAATGGATAATCAAGTAAGCAGATGCATTTGAGTATCAAAAGTTATTTTTAACTGACATTGTTATAAGCAGCATTGACAAATCTTCTATTGGCTAAATCAGTTCTTCTGTGTTAGATCAAGCCAAAAGTCAATTTACCAGTTGGGAAGAACCTACAGGATCATTTCGGATCATTTATATTCCCCATCACTATAAATTCAACTATCAGCTTTAGCATCGAAAGAGATTTCGGAATCCATGCCTTCTACGAATACTTTTCAAAAGGTTTAGGTGAGTTTACATCACATCACTCTCATCAAGACATGATTTAATAACTATTGAGTACAGTGCACGACGTTTATAAGAGCATCCTTTATAAGAACATTCGGGTTATAAGAGCAGAGTTTTGCGGGTTTGGTTTGCTCTAATGCATTTAGCATGGGACATTAACGCCTTATAAGAACAACCTATATAAGAGCAAAACGGTTATAAGAACTACTTTTTGTTGGCTAATTTTTGAAGCGGGAGTTGGATGTAAGAGCAAAATTCAAATCTCAAACAAAAATATTCTTTTTACATCTTCAATTTCTAAAAGTACCACTTGAAATCTTTTCAGTTGAAATCTTGTTCTTGTAAAATCTTTACAAAACTTTAAATAAGAATTAAACAATTGCAATTTTTGACGGAATTGTCGACAATNTGTTCTTGTAAAATCTTTACAAAACTTTAAATAAGAATTAAACAATTGCAATTTTTGACGGAATTGTCGACAATAGTTACAGTTGATAACTTTATTTAAGATCTATACTATAGTATAATTCTTTTTATAAATTTTGAAAAAAAAAACAATTTTTTGCCATGTACTTTTTATAAGAACATCTTGCTCTTATAAGCGTTGTAAGAACAAACGGTTATAAGAGCAGCATTTCCAGGCGACGGAGGGTGGCTCTTATAACCGTCGTGCACTGTACTATATTATATTCACGAAATTTGACGCAATACAATACAAAAAGAAATGAACAGTTTGTGAAAACTGCAGTGAAAATAGACGCTTTGTCTTTGAGCTTTGTAATAACGTAATTTCGACAAGTCGATAAAACCTCATTTCTATTACGACCGCTAAGACTAACTACGATAAGATAAAAAATTTCCTAGTATATTACGTTGCAATGAGAAATTTGAATCGTACTATTGTATTGTGTTCTTGAATCGACTACTTTGGCTACGGAACAGATTGGAAACACCGACAAACTTGGTTCCGTTGTCACTGTAGATACCTTCCGCACGACGACAAATCAGTGAAGAACGTTGATAAATGCTTCTGTGCTGAGTGACATAACAAAGTTCACGTGAACAGCTGTGTAGACGGCACAGGTAAGCAGACTAATCAGGATTTTTGTTCGTGCTTCAGGTAAAGAGCCCTAGCTAAGCCTAATCCTGTAACGTCAAAAACTTGAGAACAATTGACCATCAGATGGGAAAGCGTTTGGGTCCACCTTTGTCCTTTTTGCAAGAAAATATAGGTAAATTCACATATTTCTTGTGATCTTTTTTTATTACTCGTCTTCTCTGGATGATCCAGTTCTTCTATATAGTTTTTTCCATCAGAAACTGTTCTCCTGCATGACCATTGCCCAAGTATTGTTCCTGTACCAATTCATCAAACAATGGATGGCAAGTTGGCAAAAGTAAGGGAGCTCGATTTCCGGAAGTATCTTCTCTGAAGAGAAGCCTTATTTTCTACCGAATAATAGCTGCTTCTCTTAATACTCGGAGTCCTCGAATACTGTTCCCTTCAGAAGGAAACACTTCCTCTTGGACGAGTTTCGTCACTCTCCTTTCAGCTAATTCCAATTCTTAACCCTCAGGAAACCAGTTTCACTGGGTTTCTCACAGACTTGCGGATAAACCGTAAGATCTAGGCGACATTCCTATCATTTTGAGAATAAGTTGATCGCTTCAAATATAATGATTTTACACTACCCACTGCAATTGAAACGGAAACCTTAATCTTCTCTTCCACTATGTATTCTTCTACTGGAAGTGGTTTTCTTGAATGCCATTCACTCATTGGTTTCCGTAGCCAATCTAACTCCTCGGACATTTTGACACTTGAAGTTGAAGAACGTCCACGTAAAGGTACGTCCACTAGGTTGAGACTTTCCGGCACATGTCTCCAGTATTAGGGTCAGTAAGATGAAGAATCTTCTTTACCCTATTCCCTACAAAAGTCCCTCAATAGTGGTTTCTCCTTATCCAGGCAATTCCTGTTTTGAATGCCCTTCACAGTAATGTAGAAAATTTTTCCAGGTTTAATGTCTTCTTGATTAAATTCATGAGACGAGCTGAAATTGTACATGGCAGAAGCTCTAGTCTACGAACAGTTGCTATCTTCAGTGGAGAGAGGCGTGACTTAGCTTGTACAAGTTGAACTAATATGTCAGACGTAATGCGCCAGAAAACCGCCATGGCATAGGCTCGTTGACTGTCATCTGAGAATACGTGTATTGCAATGTCTTTCCGTCGCTGTTGCTACCCATGAGAAGTCGAGGGATTTTCATTGATGAAGGTCTTCACACAAGTTGGAAAACTTGTTTGTCCTCTTCAATAAGCTCGTCATCCTAGCCAGATTTCCTTTTCTGGGACCTATGAGGTGCCAGCTTGGGCACCAGCACTACAGGACAATTAATTCCCACTGGCTCAAAAACCTTCTGAGTAAGGGACAGGGCAATTCTCTTCATCACGGAATGTGATATTCACTGTTAATTTTCACATTAAATAGAAAAGTACTGTCGATGTCCAATCATCACTAGCTGCCAATGGGCTGGTCTACTCTGGTCATCTCCCCAGTACCAAGTTACCCTGCAGAGCCGCGAAATAGAGCCACCGGGCAAGTGCTGGCTTGACTCAATCTGCACCCTCTGCCAATAGGTTGGCCGACTCCGGATATATCCTCAGTATTAAACTCTCACTGCCTTAGATCTATTTTAGCTTCTGCCATTAGTTGTGTAGCCTGCGCTTTGAAATAGACAAATTGTTCACAAGCATCCATACAATGTGATACAATTACCCACATATACCGAATTCAGCAACTTGTACGAGACTTTTTTTTTATTTTCAACTCTATTCTAGGATATTCTATCACTCACCCTAACAAGAACGGGCTGCAATTCACTACGAAAATGACTCTTATATCGGAAAGTCTTAAACTTTTTCTCAGAAAAATCTTCTCACCACAGAAGAAATTCCAGATTTTCTTCATTCACTTGAATCATTTGGAAGGTTTTTCTTATGCCCGAAGTGATACCAATTCTTTTCTTCCGAAATCCAACATAATAGACGCCATGAACTCGAGCAGATTAGGTCAGATCCTTTTTCCAGACAATCCAATTCCGTGCTCTTGAGCAACTTGGTACTGGTCTACTTTAATATATTCATCATGACGGTCTATTATTCGGAATCTATTGATTACCAGCCGTTCGGGAAACTTGACATAATACCTCCCTTCTTCAGACAGGATAACAGTATCAAAGAACTGCTACTTGGGTTTTATTTCCACAGGATCTCAAATATTAATCGTCTCTAAATCTCAGAATTCTGAGACATTATGACTGTTAACGAACAATGATGTAACTTCCGTAGCCATGTTCACAGTCGATGACGGAAATCCACATCTATCGAACAAGGTCCAACAACAGAGTGTCTCAATCGTTGTTTTGCTCGTATCCAAAGTGAACACAAACTGACTTGTATAGGGATGTTATTTATACACAGGAACAGAATAAGATTTGAGGTAGATTCAGTAACGGATACCACAGGAACAATTTTCTTACTACGAAAGGATTCAGGTCAGCAACAGGTCAGGAACAGGTTAGATCAGGAACAGTGCTTAATAGTGATGATAGGAACAATAGTCAGGAACAGATCAGGAACAAGTCAGGAATAATGATTACAGGAACAATGTTGACAGAAACAAGATTGACAGGAACAAGAGTTAACAAGAATTGATTCAAGAATTATCCAATCAATAGACGCACTAAAGTGATAATAAACTTGAATAACAATTAAAACTGTTACTAAAAATAATTACAATTAAATTTGTAATGAATGTAATTAGAAATTAAGAGAGCGAAAATGCGAGCGACCTTCCTCCTTGAATTCTAATTGAACACTGATTTAATTTAAAAGAAAATGGGAGCTTATGAATTGCATCAATATTATTTATAAAAGAATAAATATGTTTCACTAATTATTGTTTCGTTGGCAACGCGAACTGAACAATCGTGAGCCCGTTGATGGAATATATTTCTTGTCAGGATCTTGGAGTAGTAGTCTACTCAATCAGCATTTCAATTTCCAGAAACACTTTTCCATTCTCACTGATGATTCCACGTTGGTACACCTTATCCATTCACGATCTCCTGCTCATTCGCGTGATTGAGCCACAAATCCTGATGGTCCAAAACATCCAATGCGAGTCGGTTTTCGTCTTATGTACGCGAAATCGTAATTTTGTATGATCGGTGTTTTGTCACTACCGATGAGCCTCCGAGTAGGAGATGAGGAATCAAGATCTTATCAATGTGCTTCATTCCCATCTCCTCTGGAGTTATTTGCAGAAAGGAGATCTTTGAGGGCTGAATTCCACCAGTTTTCAGTCATCACTTTTCAATTTTTTACTTTTCAGAATTTGAAAAGCGTAATTGAGGTGCGTTCCACCAAAAACGTAATTCTTTAAATTCAACTTTTCTATTTTTACCTTTCATTTGAGGAGTAAATTCAGAACATTGACAATATCTTTACACAAGCAAGCTTGTACTTATGGCAACATGGTTTCAGAAGTAGTTGAACAATTTTTTTGTCCGAATGCCCGTAATTATGTGTGCAAACTTTGTATAGTGGATGTTCTCCTATAATTTTCCTGAGTTACTCCTTTATGTAATATTTTGAACTTGCTGAATTTAATCCTTTTTGGCAAACTATGATGCTACATAAATGCAATGTTTGACGTCAATTACAGAATTGTCATGCATGAGAGATACTAATAGATAAGATATATTCTTTAGAGAGTTTATCCAAATAGTTCGAACTGCAGGAGGTAAACTAGTTTCACGGAACCAACTTTCATTTCCGGGAGTGGTTTGACCTTATCCACGTGTCACGTGTCCCTACTATGATCCTTATTCGTTGATGCTGTCTCGTTTCCATTAGTCATTGGTCCTCAAATAACTACGTACATTACATTGAGCATTTTCTNGTTTCCATTAGTCATTGGTCCTCAAATAACTACGTACATTACATTGAGCATTTTCTGTTAATTAGTATATTCTTAGGTATGACCTTTCTGTTGTTGACATCAAGCAACGTATTTACTCTAATTACAGTAAACCTCGGATAAACCGAGTACCAAGGGACCAGAACATTTGGTTCGTGGTAATCGAGGTAAAACACATGTGATGTGTGTACCAGGACTGGATAAAGGCCTTAATCGAGAACTCGGCTTAGCTAGGTTCGCTTTAGGCAAGTCTACTGTAATTCTGTCCTCAATGGACTCAAACGAAANCACGTGTCCCTACTATGATCCTTATTCGTTGATGCTGTCTCGTTTCCCTTAGTCATTGGTCCTCAAAAAACTACGTACATTACATTGAGCATTTTCTATTAATTAGTATATTCTTAGGTATGACCTTTCTGTTGTTGACATCAAGCAACGCATTTACTCTAATTACAGTAAACCTCGGATAAACCGAGTCCCAAGGTACCAGAACATTTGGTTCGTGGTAATCGAGGTAAAACACATGTGATGTGTGTACCAGGACCGGATAAAGGCGTTCGTCTTAACCGAGAACTCGGCTTAGCTAGGTTCGCTTTAGGCAAGTCTACTGTAATTCTGTCCTCAATGGACTCAAACGAAANCCGAGAACTCGGCTTAGCTAGGTTCGCTTTAGGCAAGTCTACTGTAATTCTGTCCTCAATGGACTCAAACGAAATTGTACAGTACGACTTGAGACATGCGCAGAAAAAATCCTGTTCGAGATCTTTTACACAGTAGACGAACATAAACTATTCGACTTTACCAACCTCGTGCGAATCTGTATTAAGTAAAAGGTAATGAAATTCTGCCGACGCTAAGCACAATAAATACAACTTTTAAGACAGCTAAAAGTCAATTAAACGTTATATTACAATAATATATTATAAACCCACCCTAGGGTGGCCCGAGGACACATTTTCCTGTTGTGTTGTTCGGGCTGAGCAGTGTGCTATGGTTACCGGTCTTGGATCGGTGCCATTCCTTGAGCTAGACTAACAATCTAGCACTGGTACNCTATGGTTACCGGTCTTGGATCGGTGCCATTCCTTGAGCTAGACTAACAATCTAGCACTGGTACAAGAGCTGTTCTGTTGGTTTTCCNCACATTTTCCTGTTGTGTTGTTCGGGCTGAGCAGTGTGCTATGGTTACCGGTCTTGGATCGGTGCCATTCCTTGAGCTAGACTAACAATCTAGCACTGGTACAAGAGCTGTTCTGTTGGTTTTCCAGTCCTTAAGCACTTTGACAAGGAATGGAGCCAGACTGATTGTATCTTCGTGATTAGGAGTCTGAAGCCATGCCATGATATTCAAAATAAAGTCAAGTAATCACAGTAGGAAAATGCCAAATAAATTAATATTTAACCTTTTCCATACGGTAATGTTGACTTCAAACTCCTCTTCACGGTAACTCGGATGATCCTCACGACAGAATTTCTGGAAATCCTGTAGTGGAAGCTTCGCGCCGTTAAGTATATATATATAAACTAATGTGAATAAAAAAAACTTCAGGGCTCCCCTCCCCCTCCAGCCAATTCATTGGCAACAAAAATTTGTTCAATAATTTTTCTTATGGTATTCACTGCATGATAGTATATGTCCGATTTAAAATCTGTCACATACATTCGTGCATCTCCCTCTTTAGTATCTCTCATTTATGCGACATATCTTGTATTGAAAGGTTTATAATCAAAGGAATATGGCATATCTCCACTTGACATAAAATGCCTGCACAGTGACACAAGCTTAAATAATTGTGAAAATGAAAGTTTGATAAAATTAACAAGGGCAAGCGCAAGCAATTAGACTGAAAATTGTGAAATTATGAACCTAGTAGTCATTATGTTATGTCTATGAATCAGGTAGGTGCCAAAAATTTTACTTTGATGTGAGATAATAATGTATGTTTCATTAATTTAAATATCTAGGATTGATGACGGTTCCTTCAGCTGTAGATGGACAAGCATTTATGAGTACCTCTGATGTCAAAGAGTCTGGAAAGGATTGGCCAAATATTCAGATTATGTTTATGCCGATTAGTCCTTCCAAAGCACTTAAGGATGTGCTTGTAAAAGCTCTTTATTTAAAACCTAAAGTTATGAGTGATATAATGGATCCATACGATGGTTCAGATGGAATTATGTTGATCCCTCTCATCGTTCGTCCAAAAGGAGTTGGAGAAGTGACACTGAAGGATAAGAATCCGTTCTCCGATCCTTTGATAGGTACCTTATCTATTCTCATAAATAAGGATCATTTCATTTATAAAATGAGAATATTTATCTCCCATTACCACATTCTGCTTATTCAAGTTTATTGAAAATTACACACTCAAAATATACTGCTTAATGATATGTTGTAATTCTCTAGATCCAAAATTTCTTCATCATTCNGAAAATTACACACTCAAAATATACTGCTTAATGATATGTTGTAATTCTCTAGATCCAAAATTTCTTCATCATTCCGATGATCTCAAAGCATTGGTTGAAGGTAAGCTACCAAGTGAAATCTCGAGAAATGTCCGTTAAATAATATTATATTGCTAAAATTTTCAGCTATGAAGTTTGTGATGAAAATTGTTGAAACAAAAGCATTTCAAGAAATTGGTGCCAAGTTCACAACTATACCTTTGTCAGAGTGCAAAACATACAAATTTAGGAGCAATTCATACTTTGAATGTTATGCTCGTCACATGCTAGGCACAGTCTGGTGAGTTCACCATTGCGATTAGTTAACACATCCAACACTGTTTCAACTTGTCATTAATAATATACCTTTGGGTCATACTTTGTTAAATACTATAAGTAAAGTATAGTAAGAAGGTCAAGTTTAGATTGATGATTTTATAAAAACAGAGTGATTCGGAAAAATAACAATTTCTCACAATTTCAAATATATTCCATAATAATATTGTAAATAATAGGAAACAAAATTTTTTCGTCAAAGCGCAGATGCAGTATTACCATTAATTATTTTCTTTATTTAGGCATCCAGTTGGAACTTGTGCCATGGGTANCAAAGCGCAGATGCAGTATTACCATTAATTATTTTCTTTATTTAGGCATCCAGTTGGAACTTGTGCCATGGGTAAAAAGTCAGATAGAAAATCCGTCGTGGATTCCCAACTAAGGTAGAGTAAAATTATAAAAATAAAGTTAAATAGTTAAATATTCAATAGTTTTGTTTTTGAACAGAGTGATAGGAGTTGGTGGTCTTCGTGTCATTNAAAGTTAAATAGTTAAATATTCAATAGTTTTGTTTTTGAACAGAGTGATAGGAGTTGGTGGTCTTCGTGTCATTGATGCCTCAATTATGCCTGTTATAGTGAACGCCAATACGAATGCTCCAACTATCATGATTGGTGAGAAAGGAGCGAATATGATATTGGAACACTGGTCAAAGCAACATCTTATTTGTAACTATAAGGAAATTTTACTAAATTCAGATAAAACAAAATGCTATTATGTTCTGAGAAAGTCAAAAAAGTTAGTCATGAAAATATTGGAATAAACAAAATATTATTTTCTTTACAGGTAGAGTAAAAGTAGAGTTAAAGATTCCTAAAGTGTAAAAATGTCCATGCTTATTATATCAATTAATAAATTGAATATTCCCTGAACAAATTAATTTACCATTTTTTTAAAATATGTGATTTTATTTTTACATCAAACGATGTAATGTACTTTATTTATTTTACACCTTAGTTGTTTCATAATACAATTTGTCCCTTTACTTCCTCTTGCATTGTGCCCAATGGTGTAAACATAATTTTTAAGGATTAGGATTGTTTAGTTTTCACGATGATGTCGGCAAGCTAAGGAAATGTAGTTCAATGAAATCAAGCATAGATAATCTTGAAGATTTGTATGCTTTTTCGGGTAAATGATTTTTACTGAAGTTATTAGTTTAAGAGTTTGAACAGTAATGTAATTAACAATTATAATTGAGATTTTAGGTATAAAAACGTTCAAGAGATGGAGAAAATGTAGTCGGCTTTATTTATTGGTCATATAAATGGTGCAAACGAAAACTTTAACTTCATGTTCTAAACTTTTAACTTCATGTATTTGACATAGACGTTGAAGCAGAAGAACAGAATGCAGTCATCAAATCTTGTTTTAACGGGATGTAGTTATATCGGATATCCTTTTGAATACTCAGNGAAGAACAGAATGCAGTCATCAAATCTTGTTTTAACGGGATGTAGTTATATCGGATATCCTTTTGAATACTCAGGCAGTGAATTCTCAATTGGGGTAAGTTCGAAACCCCCTGGTAAGTTTACCCGGGGTTTCTGAAAACCTAATTCAGAATGAGAGTAAAGGGTGGAGCTATATACCCTCTCANCCAGAACGTGCATTGGTATATCACCGATTTTCAAACCAACATAAATGCTGCCATCGATATTTTACCAAACCTATTGAAACTTTTTGTAGTTGTAGTTTATCCATTATTATTCTATTTTCCATCGGTAGGTGGCCTTACAACCGCGTTAATGTAGCGTAAACTTACTTTCAAGTTCAAATAATCTGACTTGCCCATACAAAATCGACATTGTTACGAAACCTGATATGTTGCATTGGGATGCACAGTCATCCGATGTTGTCGATTTAGAAAGTAACACGTAATACATAACTAATGTAAATGAACTAACAGTGGAGTGGAGTGAACTCAGCGCCATATGTTAACATATGTCGATATTAGGACGCACGTTCTAAGGGTATCTAAGGTAAAATTTATCCAGGGTTCAAACGGATATTAGATAACAACATTTATATTGTTAAAAGATTAACTAAAAATTCAACATTTTTACCTAATAGATAGAAACAATGGGAAAATGGTGATGTTATTGGGACGAAAGAAAAATNTAAAAATTCAACATTTTTACCTAATAGATAGAAACAATGGGAAAATGGTGATGTTATTGGGACGAAAGAAAAATTCAAACAGTTTGGTGTTTGCTATGAATTTCAAACCAAATAATTGGCAATTTAGTGTTTGAAAGAAATTAGTGCACNCAAACAGTTTGGTGTTTGCTATGAATTTCAAACCAAATAATTGGCAATTTAGTGTTTGAAAGAAATTAGTGCACTTTTTTTTAATTACCTCTAGTGACAGATGTTCAAAAGAAATATTAGCAAATATTAGCAACATTGAAAAAAAATTTATGAGTAAAAAATTAATGTAAGAAGCTATAGACAAATAAATTTTGAAATAGGATTGGGGATTAATGAATTTATGATTTTTTAAAGAAGTATCTGGAATTAATTTTCTTTAAATTCGACTTCTCTAGGAACCAGGAGTGCGAGTGGGTTGACTTTTCAAAAGCCCAGCCCAGCCCAACCCGTTAAGAAATCTATTATTTAAGCCCACGGCCCACTGACCCACTGGGCCTTCGGCCCAGCCCAGCCCAGCCCAGCCCACCAAAAAATAAATTTCCAAAACCCAGCTCAGCCCAGCCCAGCTCAGCCCACAAAAAACCATCGACACTTTCTTATTGCTTTAAATATTTTTCGAAATTCTCTGCTGAGTCACCTTGAGAGTGTCACTTTTAAGGTGAAACTTCCAGCTGCGTGAGATTGAAAATTTCAAATTTCAGCCCAGCCCAGCCCAGCCCATAAGAAATTAATAACTCACAAACTCAGCCCAGCCCAGCCCACTACAAGTTCAGCCCAGTTCAGTCCACAGCCCAGTGGGCTGGGCTGGGCTAGGCCCATCATGGGTTAACCCAGCCCATTCGCACCTCTGCTAGGAACCAGGAGAGGACGAGAGTACACAGCCTGAAAAGTTCCCAAAACCTCTAATGTTACAAAGAAGGTAATGTCACCAACTTATAATGTAAAATGACTTTGGAACTAGAGATATCACCTGACTCACTTACATCCTAGAGTCAGAGTCATTGACTCACTGAGCCAACTCCCTGACTCTTTATTTTTAGTGTCAGAGTCGAAATTTGACTCCTTAAAACAGGTGAGCCAGAATCAAATTATGACATCTGAGTTGACCATACATTTAGCGTTATCACATGCGGAGTTGAATACAAACAGCTTTACTGAGTCGACTCCTTGACACTTTGGCTTCAGTAAGTCAGAGTTAAAGAGAAAAATTTTGACAGTTGACTCTGACTTTAGAGTCTCGTCTTCCTAAGTGAGTGTCATGCGACACTCTTCTTGGAACTAAGCCTACAAAGGAAATTTTTCAAACAAACAGTCTCCTTGATCTTTGAACATAACCTAGCATATTGAATTTAATTAGTCTTCAATGGTTTCCAAGGAAAGTAATAAGAATTAGGAAACAAGTTTATCAGTTTTAGATAAGTTTATTAATTAACGATGATTCGATTTCGTGGAACAGTTGCTTTTGATTGGTAAATACATTAGCTACAGATAATCAAGAAAAATAAGGTAACTTAAGTCTCTAATTACTTCAATTGAGTTGAAGTGAATAAACTATAAATTATGTCACTTTTGTAATTCAGTCATCAAACCAAAAAATTTAGTCTATAGTTAATAAGAAATTTGAAAATTTGGTAAATTTGGTGTTATATATAAATTTGTCAACTACAATGAAATTCTACATTACTTTGGTAAGTCAAAAATTTATTAAATTTTTTATTTTATATATACAAGAAACATTGGTTTCATTTTGGGAAATTCTTTTGGAAATGATAAACATGCAGCTGGAAATTTATTCTTTAAATCAGTTGTTTAACTTCAGCCAACAAATTCCCAGAATATTTTAAACGTGGTTCGTTCTGTATAAATCCAAATGAATTTCACAAAATTGACAATAGGGCAAATCAAAGTGGCTTTTGAAATTTTGAAACTTTGAACTTTTGAAATTTTGGAGCATGCGCAGTCCAGTTTTGAACTTTGCAAAGTTCAAATTGATTGATTTCAATTTGCAAAAAAAAACTTTCACATTTCATTTTTATTTTTATTTTTGAAATGTCTAAGCAAAAACGATTAAAATTAATAAACTTCGTCTGTGGGGAAGCACTTCAATTATTCCTTGCACTCAATGAAGATGATGAAAATGAAAAAATACTGGAAAATACCCTTGAAGAATAGAAATATTCTTGATGTGTAAGGTATTTATCCCTCCGGTCAAAGGTAAGAAGATATGTCATCGCTAATACAATTTAATTACAATGATAAGCATAACAGCTTATTATTAAATAGGTAGGTGATTAAATCTAAAGCCTGGTGGGAGAATGTCGTTCCTCACTGTGATGATAAAATATTTAAAAATAGGGCAAATCAATCTGCCGTTTATGAGATTTTGAAATTTTGAACTTTTGAAGTATGCAAAGGGTTTATCAAACTTAAAATGAAACGAGCTCTGTGATTGGCTGTTGAGCTTCAAAAGAGATTTTGAAGTTTCACATGAGAAAAGGCTTTAGCAAGTCTATTTGAAATTCTTGATTTTTATTTTTAACTTTAATTTTTAACATTTTTAAATATTTTGTCATCACAGTGAGGAACGACATTCTCCCACCAGGCTTTAGATTTAATCACCTACCTATTTAATAATAAGCTATTATGCTTATGCATGTAATTAAATTGTGTTAGCGATGACATATCTTCTTACCTTTGACCGGAGGGATAAATACCTACACATCAAGACTATTTCTATTCTTCAAGGGTATTTTCCAGTATTTTTTCATTCTCATCATCTTCATTGAGTGCAAGGAATAATTGAAGTGCTTCCCCGCAGACGAAGTTGATTAATTTTAATCGTTTTTGCTTAGACATTTCAAAAATAAAAATAAAAATGAAATGTGAAAGTTTTTTTTTGCAAATTGAAATCAATCAATTTGAACTTTGCAAAGTTCAAAACTGGACTGCGCATGCTCCAAAATTTCAAAAGTTCAAAATTTCAAAATTTCAAAAGCCACCTTGATTTGCCCTATTGACAATGTCTAAACAATGCTTTGAAGTGTAAAATTAATATATAAAAAAATTTTCTAAAAGTTGGTTTTGGTCGTTTTGACGGCTTGTTTGTCAACGGCTTCGACTATGAGTGAGAGTAACAAAACTTTAGCACGAGCTGAAAGATCGGATAAACCTCCAGCATATGGAGAACACACAAAAGACCCGATTTACGTACCGGGTCAAAGTTCAGGAACTAAACGACCAGCTTCTGATCAAGGCGGAAATACACCAAAGAAAAATAAGAATCATTAAGTATAGTTCAGTGTGCGTCTCGTTTCGGGAGGAATATGAATTTTCATCGAGATTCAGCTAAAATGTTAAACCTTATTTTATTAAATTCATTAATCATTTTATTCAGATATAAAATATCAAAAATAAAATAATACAATAATATACAGTCCAACCAGTGTTTTTGGGACGACTGGAAGTTACTTTTGACCCATGCTATTTGCTGGAGAAAGGGNACAGTCCAACCAGTGTTTTTGGGACGACTGGAAGTTACTTTTGACCCATGCTATTTGCTGGAGAAAGGGGTGCTACAAAAATTATTGCCAGTAAGACTCCTTAAAGCAAATTTTTTTAGACGATACTGTTTACATGTTTCAGAAAGATNACAAAAATTATTGCCAGTAAGACTCCTTAAAGCAAATTTTTTTAGACGATACTGTTTACATGTTTCAGAAAGATTATGCGAAAGTAGAGAGGAGAATTTTTTTAATCAAGTCTCTGTGACGTCTAGAAAAAAAGTTAGGATTTTTTGAAAATTGTAATTTCGGAACATTCATTTGGGACACCTAACTTCTCATGTACATTGTCCCAAAAGAATGTTAGCATATAGCATATGCTATCANAACATTCATTTGGGACACCTAACTTCTCATGTACATTGTCCCAAAAGAATGTTAGCATATAGCATATGCTATCAACAGTTACTATACCACAATTCTAGAATTTACATTATCAACAACTCCGAAGCTTTATGCTTTCAATAGTTCCTATGATTTAATGCTACAAGAGTAAATAATTGAAGATGCCTTGGGTCACAGTTAACTAATAAGAATGAAAACTAACAACCAAACTATTTTGAGTGTGGGACAATTTTCTATTGTTGCTTTCAAGCGATTCGCTAAGAGTGAATATTTCAATCTCCATTTAGAGAGGAGTTTTTCAGTAAACAAATCTAATTTCGTTTTAGTAACTGGTGCCTTTTCATACCTTTGGTTAGTTTAATCCAAATCATGAGTCACGTCTACCTACTGTCTGTCTTCTACTGATTTCTTTTTTCTTCAAACCTCACTTTACACAAGCCTTGGCTCTTTACTGGGTGGTGTTCCTGCTGGTAACCACGATACCTTACTAGCCCTAATAGTAACGGTTAAAAAATTAAAGTATTGTAAAGTAGAAGCTCAAAATAACAAATTGACCATGAATGGAGTAAGATCAAATTTATTATTGACNTTAAAGTATTGTAAAGTAGAAGCTCAAAATAACAAATTGACCATGAATGGAGTAAGATCAAATTTATTATTGACGTCTTCACATGATACAAATTAAGGATGTCTATAAAATTTTGTTAGGAATTTCAAAACTTTTGTCAATTTAGGAAATACGCAGATTCCGGGATTATCAAGACCCCGGAGTTGAAAGTAANGGAATTTCAAAACTTTTGTCAATTTAGGAAATACGCAGATTCCGGGATTATCAAGACCCCGGAGTTGAAAGTAAAAATTAACCAATTTGAATCGGAAAAATTGTAAATGGGTACACACTTTTGTTAGGAAGTTCAAAATATTTGTCGATTTAGAAAATACCCGAATTTTTGCATTATCAAGATTCCAAACTTTAAAATAAAATTAGACACGTTAATACAAAGCAGTACAAAAGATGACAGCAGAGAGGCAGAGGGAGGGATCGGCAGGTGCTCTGTTGAGTGAGGTGGAGTAAATGCAAAGGGACCATACCCCATTCCTCGACCATGGGTGAATGTTCGTAACTTTTGTTGAAAAGGCTAACGAACCTGTGTGAGCAAAGTGCTCAATGACACGGTATCTAAGGGTGTTCTCAACTTTCCGCGTTAGCATCTAAAATAATGCTAACGTCAAACATTTGTTAACACTGTCCATTGATAGACCTGTTTGCAAAGGCATTTATATAGATATACCGAGTTCAGAAAATTGCAATCATTTGTTGTGATTTTAGCAGAGCACTTTCTTCAACAAAGAAACAGGCCAAAAGTAGTTCCTAGCTCGTCCATAATTGTACCCAATACTGTATGGTTCGGTTAAAATGATGATATTTCATGAACCAACATGCAAACGTGAGGTAATAAGAGGAAAAACATAAGATCTTTAGGATGAAAGGGTAAAAAGTTAAGATTCATTGGAAATCAACTGTTTTCGAATGTAGTTTTGACAGACGATAGTAAAGAAAAGGCGTCCAAGAATAACGTTCGAATTTTCAATAAATCATAACTTTTGACCCTTTTTGGTAACTAGAGACATAATCTTTTTCCCCGTGTTAAACTACATCCATAGTTGCCTTTCTTCGATCGTGCTGGGAAGGAAACGCTATACATTTCTAAACATTCACAATGTATACGAATGCGAAAAAGTGATTATGTCATTGAAATTTTCTAATCACACCGGAGTAGGATCAGTGGAAAAAACAACTAGGGATTCAGGTTTAACCCACTTTTTAATGTTCTTAATAAAACAATATCATATGACCGGACAAAAAATTTTCTTAACAAAGTTCATGTGGACGTAATTAATAAAACAGGAACTTTGTCTAGTTAAATAGTTAGAACCAAAAGTAACTTCCTATGTTTTACAATTCTGACCGAGGATGTAAGCTTTACGTATACGGTTTTTATTAAATCCAATATGATATAACATTGCTAAATTTTTATTTTATCTAACGAAGGTTTTCAATAATGTTCTAATGGATTCTACCCTGCACCTAAGAAATAAGTTACCTACCATAAAACTTAATGAACAAGTTAGGTAGCAGAGTACAAAATACTCTGGACACTCTGTACAGTGCGTTCAAATAAGAAGGCGAAATTTTTGAAAAATGATTTTGCGGAAAATAAAAAATTGAGTATATGTCAAAATTTTACATACATTATGAACTGCTCAAGTTCCTGAAAATCGTTTCTACCAAAGTTTTGTTAACTCTTCTTAACTTAAAAAGTGTCACAAGACTCTAATTTTGGGGGTTTTTAAAAACGCTAGTGCCGAATTTTCGCCTTCTTATTCGAACACACTGTATAATATTATATTTTATGTAAAAGCTTTAGTACACAGTAATAAACCATTCAATGAAAGGATATATCAGAAAAACTTATATTATAATAAATGAAGTGTAACTGGAAAATAATAAAATGACTGATGCTACAGCGTTAGGTATGCCTATTGGTCCTTGGGGTAGTATGACCTCAATAGTAATGTAACAATGTTGACAGAAATTGACCATCTATCATTCTGTTGACTTATTAGAAATAAGAAAGTGAAATAAGTATGACCTGATTTTATTAATCTTCGACTCACTAGTCACTACAACTAAAGCAGAGTAAAGGGTCTCACAAAGAATTCTCAATATTAAATTTCAGTCAAACGGTATACTTCGCTAGGTCGAAAGCATGTGGCGGAAGTCAGCGTTACATTGGTCATGTTTGACATTTGGACTTACTGTAGTAGTCCTATTCGTGGTTACAAATGCAGAATTGAGCGGTCGTGAGAGGCCAAGTCGTCGTAAGAGGTAAAAATGATTATTTTATGAATCAATATTAAATTTAAGTTCACCATATTGTTGTTTGATCAGATTAGATACAATTTTTTTTTTNTTATTTTATGAATCAATATTAAATTTAAGTTCACCATATTGTTGTTTGATCAGATTAGATACAATTTTTTTTTTGTAATTTATAGTACCTCCACGACCACTGCAACTCCGGAAGACATTATTAGTATTTCTAATCGAGNTTTTTTTTTTGTAATTTATAGTACCTCCACGACCACTGCAACTCCGGAAGACATTATTAGTATTTCTAATCGAGAACTGAATTTATTGAAACGAGAAGAAGCCTTTAATTCTAGAGAAAGTAGTTTTAATGAGCGAGAGGTCAACTTTACCCTGAGAGAAGAGAAACTTCGTGAGCGAGAGTATCAACTCACAGTTCGTGAAGCAAATGTTGCAGAACGTGAAAAAAATTTTGATAAGTTTGGAATTGATACTCCAACTACTACTCCAAAACCTGACCTCCATTTTGTAAGATTTGACCCATTGTCACAAAAATATTATGACATTGGATCTACTCAACCTTGTGGAGAGAATATGAAATTTTTTGCTGTCCCTGGGGAAAATTTGGACATTGGGATGTGCGATTGTGACTACTACCAATGCTCACGACCGTTAATTTATTCTAAAGAGTACAATCAATGCTTTTGGGCCTGGTCACAGGTAATTAATTAAGTTTAGAGTGAGCAGTATAAAAATTTTTTAATGTTCACCACAGTTTCAACGAAACCAGCAAGTGAGCTGACGCATTAAAAACAATGCTGTTTACGACTGAGATTAATGAAGTCAACAAACGCGCTAGAATTAAAAAGCGGGTATTTTTTTGAGTTTGTAGAATTTGGCGCGAAAAAATTTAATAATTGAAAAAGTATGAGGGTAAACATTATAAGTTGGTTACCAGCATAAATAATCAGTTTTTATTACCTCATCTAAAAATATGAGACAAAAGTGACGGTAGTAAGATGGGAGTTTGAAAAAATGCTAACGTATCATGCATGGTACAGTATACCATCTTGAATTCACCATCACAACTTCATGGTCACTTACTTACCATGGTACTTACCATCATGCGTTAGCTCACTTTTGCTAATTTTGTTGATAGTCGTGAAACCGTAGCCACAAAAAATTTATCCGACTCAATCTGTACATGAGCATATAACAATTATAATCACAATCACAATTTTCTTCTAAACTTACGAAAACAATAATTGATTTAATTCAACTAACTCTTCTGCTTACAGGGACCATGCGAACAAAACCATTGGTACACTTTTAATGAAACATTTCAGCCTATGTGTGAAGTGAACGATTGTCCAAAAACTTTAGCCCATGGAATAGCCAAGTACTACTTCAAGGATAAGGAGGATGATACTTGTTATGAAACGACGACACAAGGCTACTGTGAATTGGATACTGAGAGACTACTCACCACACATGAAGATCCACTTCCAACATGTCGGACACATACACTATGTGCCCCAACAAGCCATCCACCACAGCAACTCTGTATTCCGGGAAGTCGTCAATATATATCAACAGCTGGAAAATGTAATTAGGACTAGGAAAAAAAATTTTTTTACTAAAAATAATTACTTGATTGTCTTTTACAATTGGCATACGCATTGGGCTTACAGATGCACGATACACTTAAAGACCAGAATAAGTTAAATAGAATGTACCGATACGAAAGTGATACTATTTCATTTCTGGTATTGGTCCACGACTTAGTTCCTCTTGACGAGTTTTGTGCTGGAAGTGANACGACTTAGTTCCTCTTGACGAGTTTTGTGCTGGAAGTGAATCAAGTAAGTCATTGCCAGTACTCCAAGGACTCCTGCTAAAGCACATCCTAGAAATAATTATAAATTAGTAAATTGAACTTAACAACATTAGAAGAAGGAAATTTTTGGATAGTTTCATTCTCATGTCACTAACCCCCAACAGAATAGGCAAGAACATTTCGATAGAACACAACATCTTGGTCCTTACATGGCCTCTCCATTGATCCACTAAAAATATTATAATCCCAATATTAATTTCAACATTTTGAATAGCTCTAAAACATCAACTTACGGACAAGGTACTAATGAATTTATGAGCAGTATTGTTAAACCACATGAAAACTTGTCAGAAAAACTCATTGTTCCATAGACAAAGGCTCCACTTTCAATATTTTTACCAATCAAGTCTGCAGTGATTGATAAGCTGTTAATTAGAATGGCGGAAGCTCCAGCACCTGATAAACGTGTTCGATGTAACTTGTTGCACTCAAGCTCATCCCATGAAAACTAGACCCACATGCTTTAACAAACACGCATCCCTAAATTATCTTGTCTCAAGTAATATTTAACAAAAATTTTGTCATAAATGAGCTTATTAGATTATTGGTTGAAGGAGATATTCCGTCATCCGTAAAATATTTGTTGGATACTTTTTCTTATAATTTTTAGGTAAACTAAAATCGAAGTGAGGATGGGATGCGTTTGTGGTGGGACAAATTTTTCGATGAACAAATTCCATGGGGTGATCTTGGGTGCAATAAGTTACACTTCAACAATAAGTCATTTAACGAACATTCAAAATAACATATCGGAATCTAATTATTTTAATTGTCTTACCTAAAAACACTCCGACAATATAAATAACGTAATTCTTGAGAATATAAGAATCTCCGCCATGTTTTCCATCCCAATCTAGGCAGAGGATTAGAAGAGATCCTAAAATTGCAAAGCCTGCTCCCAGAGAGTACGAAATTTGTCTGCCATAGTGTTTGTTCATTAGTTTGATGATGAATGAGACTAGGAAGCCAGATATGTACATTGTAAGTGGAACAGTTGCTACTGAGGTACATGGAATACGTAGAGATTCTTGAACGTAAAGAGGAACGTAGACTTGTCCTAAATTAATGCTCAGTCTACTTGTCATGTAGACAAAGCCAACCTATATTCGGAAAATGTGTTTGAATTCTACTAATTATTAATCTAATACAAGAATACATTATTTGGAGTGACNAACCTATATTCGGAAAATGTGTTTGAATTCTACTAATTATTAATCTAATACAAGAATACATTATTTGGAGTGACGCACAATATACATTTGAGGCAGGTGAAACCAGTCAAACGGATGCATGAATTCCTTCCCAATATTGAGCATCTTTGTGCTGAGATGTGAGGCTTTCAATTTCACACTAATTTGTGTACTATGTTCAGTTTCTTGTAAGGCAATTTGAAGTCGNCTGAGATGTGAGGCTTTCAATTTCACACTAATTTGTGTACTATGTTCAGTTTCTTGTAAGGCAATTTGAAGTCGAGCAAACCTAACTTCAACACTCCCTTCGTCAAGGAGTCCCCTTTTCGACCCTTCATCTTCGTCGAGTTGTGAATATGGGTCTGGGTTCTCATTAGTGACGTCGGTAATTGCTGGATTTGTTTCTCCGCTCACCCGTCGTGCTTGTGAAGTTGAGGTTTCTGGTTGTGGTATCTCTGTTGGATCGACAATTTGACTTAGTCGACGAATAAGATCTGTTCTGGAATTTATTGCAGCTACTTTCTCCTTTACTATTCTATCAGGCTCTTCCTTGACACCGATGTGAAAGAGAATTGTACTTATGAGTCCTATTCCAATGGCAATTAACGCAAGGGTCTGAGGAATATAAAACATGAAGAAAATTAAATAAAAATAAAAGTTGTAAATAAATAAAGCATTGGCGTAGTAAGACGGATGTGGCCGATGTTTAGGTTTTCCTATTCAGGTTCCTATTTTACGTTTACAAATCCCGCAAGATATTTCAAAAACTTTCCACATTTAAGCTGGTACACAGTTCATAAAATTCTTATTTAAAAGGATGGTATGCAGAAAAGCATACCTCATTTTTTTCGCTCGGATATTCGGTTCAATTATTTCAAATAGTGCATTTCCTAATGCTACATTACCCCGTAAAAGGAAATTTCTAAAAAAAATTTTATCGCTGAGTTAAATTGTAACTAATCTAAAACTAAAATTTCGATAATTTGAAATTGAAGTTTCGATATCGCTTTCGAACACCTTAAAAGTGATGGATTTTGATTTCAATTTCGCAACCCTTCAACATCGTTTTCGATTGTGGCTATGATCACTTTCGATTTCGGTTTTGAATGTTTTGGAGCGTTAGATTTCTATTTCAATTTCAATTTCGATTTCGATTGAAAAGTGAATTTCGATTTCTATTTGTTTAAGTTCCAATTTAACTGTGAGTTTAATTTTGATCATACCATAAACGTGTAGGCATCGTCGGTGTCGACTCTACAAGCTTTCCCTTTCGCGTTTAGTTCATCAATTTTTAGTTTGAGCCAGGTCATGATGAATATAGTCATATTAGCGATCACTGTGAAGCAGTACCTGTAGTAAAAATTTAATACTTATTTACAATACCATTATAACTTATATTTTTAGCATACATGTGTGTCAGCTAAAGCAATCCCTTAAGGTCGCTCATAAAAATGAAAATTTCGTTATTTTACACAATCACAACACAAACCAGACTGTCACACTACCAGTAATTGAATTTTATCTAAGTAAAATGTGCTTTCAGATACACTCAACACAGACACCTGAAATTTGAGTTTTCAAAATAAAATTTGAGTAAACTTTGCTCAAATAAACAATATAATAGGTAATGAATGAAGCTTAGTACACAACTCCTGGCATAAACTTTCACTATGAAAAAGTATTATGTTAATGCGATTGACATAATTACNGGTAATGAATGAAGCTTAGTACACAACTCCTGGCATAAACTTTCACTATGAAAAAGTATTATGTTAATGCGATTGTCATAATTACTTTCATAGTGAAAATCACTGGTAAATAAAGTTATGCCAATGAAATTTTTCTACCCCAATCCACANACATAATTACTTTCATAGTGAAAATCACTGGTAAATAAAGTTATGCCAATGAAATTTTTCTACCCCAATCCACAACTAGTCACTGCAAAAAATTAATCTACTCAGCCTATTTCCAGTTCTTCTCCCCTGTGTTGATTCTCAGAGCAGGTTTGATTACACAGAAAAAATGTAATCAGATTACTGATTACATGATTACAGTCAAAAATGAGTAATCGATTACTAATCATGATTATGATTACATTTTGGAGTAATCATAATCATAGATTAGTAATCTGTAATCAGTAATCATAATCTAAGGCAAATATGATTACAATTTTTGATTACTTTGTAATTTTTTATACATGGAATCAAATTCTAAAATAGTTTTGCTTTCAAATATTATTTTTTGTTGGTTTCAAAAACTAATACAGCAATTTCAAATTATAAAGTGTTACAGTTACTAACAATCCGTCGTTGTACTTATTACTTTAACTAAATCATGCAACTTCTTGCACAAGCATTGAATTGATGAAATTTTTTGGTAGACGCGATAGTGTATCCATTATTTACGAGTGTCCGTATACAAATTTCATAACCCTTGATCATCTTTCCCAAGATACTTCCATCCGAACATGGTTGCATTTTGAATTATCATGTTAATGCTAATGTACAGTCCCCGCTGAAAATTTGGTTCCCCTAAAACTGTACGCACGTAATTATGTTCACCAAAAAATTTAATTAATTCTTGCGCAAGATGTTTTATGATGTGATTGGAGCACAAAAGGAGATGTAGTTACCCAAATGTT
The DNA here is from genome assembly GCA_002738285.1 of Holacanthella duospinosa. Taxonomy (NCBI): domain Eukaryota; kingdom Metazoa; phylum Arthropoda; class Collembola; order Poduromorpha; family Neanuridae; genus Holacanthella; species Holacanthella duospinosa. The sequence goes on along the minus strand of NIPM01000180.1, from coordinate 33,101 downwards.
TCATCTTCCAGCGACTGTCGCTTAATGCTAACTTTGCCCTAATCTTAAATCTTACTGTTTCCCTCCTAGCAGAAAATTCTCACTGTGAGAAAGAAAGCCCGAACCTATTATAATTTATCATCGTGAAAAAGAAAGTTTTTTCTCTGACAATAATAATTTATCACGATGATAAAATTTTGAGTTGTGTATTGCATCGACATAATCCATTGCGAAAATGGAAATTATGTCGATGAATAGCATTATCATGATGATAATGACCGGTTGTATACTAAGCTTGACACCTCAATTCTAAATTCTAGTTTGTTCACAAAATTACAAACATGTGCAGAAAAAAAATCCCTTTCGCTTTCTAGTATGCTTTAGTCACCTGAAGTATTTGTTAGGCATGAAGAAGGATTTACCTTATTGAGAATAATTCTGTTCGAATAAGTTCATCCGGATGCATCTTTGGTATCAAAGCCAAATGGGAGACTTGAACGGAAGCCCAACCAATTTGAAAAATTCCGATAAATGGAGCATAATAGAGTAACTTTACCCAACTTGCTGTCTTCTCGGTACCTCCAATTATTGGTGAAAAAATGAAGGGGAAGGAAGTGAGAACCATTACAGATCCTAGAATCAGGGAGTCAGTAATCAATGTCATATCGATTTTCTCAGAGTTCGACTAAATATAAAAATAAAACTTAAAAAACACCTAAATGAGACAAAAAATGACTAAAGAAAACGTAAAAGAAAAATAAACTAAAGAAAACGTTAGGGATGTTACATCATAACGGGATGATACTATAGGATGTTATAAAGAGATATAATAGAATGGGAGGTTGGAATGGGTATTTGCAGTTGGGTGTTACAATAGGACTTTCTGCTGGGATGTTCCAATCACAATAGAATGTTACAATGGGATGTTAAAACGCAATGTAATAATGGGATGTTACAACAGAAATTTTTTGCTAGGATTTTACAATCAGCAACCGCTGCCTAAATCCTACCGAGATGACACACAGTGTAACTTGCTTGACCTTTTCTAGGGCAGATTGGTTTTCGAGAAAGGTCATCTCTTCTCTTATGCCAAAACTCATCTAGTATTTGAGACGATAAGCCACGTCTGACAAGTCGATAACAACAAAAATCTTTCTTCTACATAAGATGTCGAATTATTTAAGTGTTACCCCAAAGATGCCAAGATTTGCAGCGACCATAATTTCTCGGCCATATGTTACTGTGGTCTACTTCATATCCAACGAGTGGGGTTGCGACACCGTCAATAAGCTAAGCATTCAATTCATTTTTTCAATAAAATTTTTATCAAATTATTTCTGAACACAAAACAAACCTGTCCAATTAGCAAAAGTGCTGCGGCGTATTTACTATCATTGGATCCTGATGTTCCGGGTGTTTCATTTTCATCATTAAATCCTACTACAAATTGTAAGTAGAGAAGAAGATATGAGAACCACAAGGCAGCACACAGATCTAAACAGAAAATGTATATTAACTTACTAAATTTAGCAAAATGTAAATAAAAAATTTACTTTTTTGTTACCGTTCAAAAAGTGTCCACTAGCAATAACGCATTTGTTGAAGAAACTGAGGTGAATAGGTTCAATTGGTGGAAGACTTGCCAGACTCAGCATGAGTTCATCTCTACTCAACCGATGATTCCCAACTGGGGTTTCTTCATAATTCCTTGAGTTATCAGGAAAAATTACTATATTCCCTTCTTCTAGTGAGACACGTCTTTGGGACCTCCCTACTGCCGTTCCGTCTACAGTTCCCATTCCAATGATGATCTACTTCCTGCAATAAAAAATTAAAAGTAGGTATTCGTATATCGATAATGAATGACTTATTCCTCAATAATGACACTACTGCTGGACCAGTGTTTACCAGAACCTGTTCTGGTTAAGTGTCTTATGGGTCTGAACGGCCATACGGCGTTGAAGTTAAATAAACAAACATAATGTTCTGCTAAATACACAGATATTGTAATGAAACGAAGTTGTAAATCACAACTTGTAAGGCTAGATGTCGCCAATGTAGTGGCAACAATGTCGCCAATAACTTTTAAAATGGAACCTAAAATAAATACTTAACAAATGTGATTGTAAATACCGTATGAAAATCTTGTTGCCAAGGAAGTTTTATGCAAAACGAAAAAAAACGAAATTCAAAGCTTATTTTATAGTTCATGGTGGGAGTAAAGCACCGCTCGCTGATTGTTATCAGCCAAAACCATCATCCCATTATTGCCTCCTTTGGCAAAAACAATTTCACACAAAATTCTAACAAGTGGAATGGACTTATTAAGAATCAGAGGACGGTGCTTTACTCCTAAACAAACTAATGTTTAAAATGAACAAAGTTTATCGAACCACTGCATTTGTGCTTAAATACGTTCTGGTAGAATGACGGATTAGTGTGTTAAGCAATCCTAGTCGTAAAATTCTTCACTTTGACAAGCTCACCACAAGAATAAATAATAAATCCCATGACACAATGAATTCTTTCTAAAAATCGTGTAAATTTATAAAATAATGTATCGAGACCCAATGTTCGGCATCCCGTTCTCGTCCGGACGGGTTTGGACAGAGACGGGAAAGACACAGAGACGGATGAACACATTTTGTTAAAAGACGTGGACGTTTAAAACATAAAGCTAAGACCACACTCAGGGAGCCGACGGCGAGCGCCACTCTTTCGTTTGATCGCTCCTATGCCATACCAAAAAATTAGTCGGCTCCAAAGTGTCGAGTGATAAAAGTGAGAGGAAAAAGTGGAGCCGATCATCTTTAGGTGAGGGCCATACTAAAGAAATCCATCGGCTCCAAAGTGTCGAGCGATAAAAGTGAGACGACGAAGTGGAGTCGATCACTTTCTTTGCCTATGCCATACCGGATGAAATCTAGTACCGATGAAGTATCGGCTCTAGATTTTTTGGAGTTGAAACAAGTTCGACTTTTCACGCGCCAACTTGGAGCCGATAGTCTTTTGAGGGGTCCCCACCGAATTTTTCATTCTTCTCTTTCGAATTCTCATTCTTCTTCTGATTAGCATAGCGCTATGCTTCCCCTTCCACACTTAATTTAAAACATTTTATTACCAATTTGATTCCTTGTACTTCCACTATGCCATACCAAAGAGCCGACAACTCATCTGCTCCATCATCATCGTTTCACTTTGACTGGTGTGCCCAATTGAAAGAAAAAGTATAACCGACAGAAAGGCGGCGGCTGGTGCTTCAACGACTAATTGTTATGATTCATTTTCTGGTATGGCGTAAACGAAAATAATCGGAGCCGATCTTTTATTTTCAACTCCAAATCATCGGCTCCAGTGGTATGGCCCAAGCTTAATGGTTTAAATTTGAATTAGGATAGCGTGATCTGGTTTTTTATTAATATTATCATTATTATTATTATTTTATGGAAAGATGGGAACGGAATAGATTATTTTTAAGCAAGCACGGAGAAGGTCGAGTCATTTTATTAGGTTAGAGGAAAACTTATAATTCTGAAAAAATAAGAACAGGAAGGGACCGGACATGAAAGTATATTTTTTTAAGACGAGGACGGGGATGGGAATACCTTTTATCATGAAAAGACGGGGACAGGATATGGAATGAGTTTTTTAAGAAAATTTGAGGACGGGACGGGGACGGGTGACTGTTGCGCCGAACCCTGCCTAAACCATCAAGTAACTTTTAGTTAACTTTTTATTTATATTTATGAGTTTATTTTTGAATCTTTTTTTTCACACTCCCGCCTTTCTCAGCTTCGAATATTTTATATCTGATTGAAGGTTACACTAAAACCTCAAAGAATGGTCGCTCTTACGTAACAGACGGATCTGAGTAAAGACTGCATCTTTTTTGACAATTTTAATTCAGTAGAAATATACACAATAAATATGTTGATAGGCATCACTGCTATTGCAATATTGCATCAATATTTCAACGACTCTGCAGCTGATAAATCAAATTTTATGATATCGTCAGTTAATAAGAGAGATTAACACAAAATAATTTTCGGAAGACTACTATAAAAGATTCATTTCCAAATGGTATAGATGTTAGAATAATAGAGAATGATGAGAGTAACCCTCAAAAATCCACTTATTTGAAAATGCGGTTATTATGGGTCCGTGTCGCCCAAACACAAGTCTAGTTCAGTGTTAACGAGATTTAACAAATAAAAAATGTAAAATGCACGATACTACACTGTTTACTCAGTTGAAGAGGTGGTTTCATTCAAGTAAGTCATTTTGAGTTCAGCTCAAACTGATTTGGCAATAGGGGGAAATTGTTAGCCCACGACACTCACCTGGTTACTAAGTGATTGAACGATACTCACCTATATTAAGTGACCCTAGCATTTTTGTTCCATTTAAATGGATATAGTGTCTCACTATAAATTACACAAAATACAACCAAGAAGATTCACCATGTTGCCAAATTGGCAATGGGTTTAAGCAAACCTTTCCCTACCAAACTGCATTAGCCGATTTTTTTTTACAAGCTTTTGTTTTTCGGCCAGGCTGCTCAGAAAAACAAGTTAGTCAACGACACGGACATGGCTATCTCAGGGTTCAATTTGTCTTTTATTTCTAATTGAATTAAAAATATTGTGAAATGGACAGCTCTTTCTGAAAGAATATGAAGAAGGCCGCCGGGTAACAAAAGGAATTTATTTTAATTTTTTAAATTCAGTTGCCATGCAGAAAATAATAAATTATTATAGAAATGGAATTGAATTTATTGTTTAAAAAGAAAACTGAAATTTTTCAACCACTCCCAAATATACAGTAAATTTTTTTCAAACCTCTCTTAAATGAAAAGTTGAAGCCATGGCGATTCAATTGTTTCTGCTTTTTTGTTGGAAACACTACATTTCAACGGTGATAATCGGTCGTTGACCTTCCCTATATCTACATTACATTACGTAGAGATATTTAGTAATTAGTAAAATCCCCGTATATATGAAGAGGATTATCATTTGAATATCGGCCAAGATCACCAGATAAATTTATTCATATGAGGATTTGTGACAGATATTGTTTTCCCAAACCAATGTCTCACACAGTTGAACCGCTCAAAACACTACAGTCAGCGTGTTTCAGAACATCCTTGCGAAATGTTTGAAAACAATCAACGAGGATTTCATGGACGTTTGGGGTATTGTCTGGCTGAAGAGCATCGACACTTTGAAAACTTATTANCCGAAGAGCATCGACACTTTGAAAACTTATTACAATTTTACATTTAACATGTTACTTAAAGTAAATTTATGCCCAGAAATTGCCTTAATATTGGTGCTTAACTGTTAATTTTTTGCGATGTATTTAATAACCGTGGTGATATAATNGTTTCAGAACATCCTTGCGAAATGTTTGAAAACAATCAACGAGGATTTCATGGACGTTTGGGGTATTGTCTGGCTGAAGAGCATCGACACTTTGAAAACTTATTACAATTTTACATTAACATGTTACTTAAAGTAAATTTATGTCCAGAAATTGCCTTAATATTGGTGCTTAACTGTTAATTTTTTGCGATGTATTTAATAACCGTGGTGATATAATNTCCAGAAATTGCCTTAATATTGGTGCTTAACTGTTAATTTTTTGCGATGTATTTAATAACCGTGGTGATATAATTATCGCCGAATTTCACTGTAGTTACACGAGAATTATTGCTTATTTTAGAAAATAACAAACTGAGAAAGTGGAGATTCAGACAAACTTCACTGTATAACCCAATCGTGGTATGGGCTCACAGACAGTGGCTCACGCATTGCTTCAAAATATCAGTGAAATACGAAAGTGTTGGTTTACTTATCAATTGGGTTTTGTCAACACACAGTTTTTGCTCGGAATAAATGTCATTGACCTCTAATTTTCAACGCCCTCAAAGTTTTCTCAAGTGCGACTGACAAAACAATCTATTTCTTATTATGGGCCTAAAGAAAGGCAAAATTAAAAACGATTAACCTTTCACGAATTAAATTTATTAAAATAATTGATCGATATATATGAATGTATCTGGATAATGTTTGAATGTACAGATTGGGTTAAAACTTATTTTGTGTATAACTTTATTAATTGCGATCAAGTATTGTAATAATCAGCTACACTATTATTACTAAACACATTAAAGGGGTTTTCGTAAAAGAAAATTGTTTATAACAGAATTCTATTGTTATTCTATGGATACGATACATTTACAAAAATGAAAGTTTACAATTATTGCTTTTCTTGCACTTTCTGTCTTCAAAAGTTAGAAGAGAGCATCTAAACAAATATTCTGGCAGACAAAGAGTCACAGCAATTGCGTAGATTGCTCTTGTCAAGCTATTCTTAAGCAGACGGACGCAAGGACACAATAATTTCTATAAACTCCTCAAGCATTGATGTTCGTCGTTTAACATGTAATTTTATAAAAATAAAATAAAAATTATTACCTCTTCTACTTGATTTAAATTAGATCCATAAAATCAAAATCAGAAGACGTACTCACTCACTCCCNAAATTATTACCTCTTCTACTTGATTTAAATTAGATCCATAAAATCAAAATCAGAAGACGTACTCACTCACTCCCTTGTGTGATTTACTTGTTCACCTCAATGATTGTAACAATAACAACGAACTGGATTTTACTCAACTCATTTCACTCACTATGAGTCACAACATTTTGGCAACCACAAAAAACGTGGTTAATTTTTCAATGCCAGCTTGTAAATTGTAAAAGTTGGAAATGACACCACAATGCTTATTATTTGAACTTTTTTTTTCGAATTTAGAGCCGCAACTAGAGCATAAGGTTATGTATTTTTTTTGAGTTTTGAGGTTCGAACTTTTTTTTCTGAAATTGAGCTTTCCTGATATCTACCATAGATGGGCNTTGAGGTTCGAACTTTTTTTTCTGAAATTGAGCTTTCCTGATATCTACCATAGATGGGCCCTCCACCCCTCCGCCCCCAGTCACAAAGACTCCTCCAAGCTAAATTGACCCCTCCACTCCTCCACCCCTCCAAGCTAACTTGACCCCTCCACCCCTCTAGCCCTCTACCCCTCTAAGCTAAATTGACCCCTCCAAGCTAACTTGACCCCTCCACCCCTCTAGCTCTCCACCCCTTCAAGCTAAATTGACCCCTCCACCCCTCCAAGTTAAATTGACCCCTAAATTGATCCCTCCGCCCTCCATTCAGTAAAGACCACTTCAAGCTAAGTTGACCCCTCTACCTTCCAGTCCACTCAACAAAGACCTATCCGCGTCCGCCTGCAACAACTTTTACTGTATTCCATCCATTTGGCAATAATTTTTGGTTAATTTCTTATCGATTCCTTTTCATCTAGTAGTAGTCTGTTTTTGTGATTAAATAAGTTCACTCTATTAAATATTGAATACGCCGGAACACAACCAAAACAAAATAAAAAAATTGTTCAAGAATTACGGGTTCAAAATGGCTCTATTGTTCTATAAAACCACTCCAGCCTTTTAACCTCCGTTGAAGATAAGAGCCCTTCATGGATAATAATACACCTCCACCCCTCCAGATCAACTTCAGCCCTCCAGCCCTCCAGATGAACTTTAGCCCTCCACCCCTCCGCCCTCCACCGAGCAGAATTGCCCTCCACCCCTCCAGCCCTCCGCCCTCCACCGAGCAGAATTTCCCTCCACCCCTCCATCCCTCCGGATACATATCACCCCTCCACCCCTCCAGCCCTCCACCAAAATTGTACCCTTCCACCCCTCCCCTTCGCCCTCCACGGAGGGGGCCCATGTATGACATCTACAGTACGACCAGGTAAAAAGTTTATATTAACAAAATTATGATGCAATATTTAGATACTTTCTATAGTTAGGGTTTATTCTTTCGTTTTATTTTCGTAATTCAAATTTTAAATCAACTAAATGCTGTAGCATGAGTTCAAAATGCACACCAGTGTGCACGGAAGATCTAAAAAAAATTTACAAACTTTTCTAAATTTTTATTGTTAATTTACGCAAATAAAATCTTAGCGGCTACACATTAATTGAAAATACCACGGTCTTAATCCTTAGTTTTTCTGAATCCTTACAAATTTGGCACCAAGTTTACTCTGCTGCAATGTAACCCGCTAGGTAGTGACAAAACATCACCGGAAATAATTACTGCTGTCCTGTCATTTGAAGTAATTTAAACATGGGTTTGTATTTTTGATAAATTGGAAATAAATTAAGGCTAAATAAAAACTTTGTAAAGAATTTAATTGCTTCTCACCGGCGCCATGATTTAAATTTCTTTATATGCTCGACGTTTTGTTTTAGCCTCAACCTTCTTATGAAGAATTTAAATTACCAATTTCCAAATAATGGTCTTCATACTTTGAATTGGTAGTAAAAATTGGTAATTATGATAATTACAATAAAAGTTATTAAATTAAGTTTTGAAGCAAAATTTCTATATTCCAAAAATCGAGTTCCAAAGTTCGAATCTTTTACTTAGAGGTTCGAACCTTACGGATTTCTTTCGAACTTTTTTGCTCTAGCCGGAACTCNAAAGTTCGAATCTTTTACTTAGAGGTTCGAACCTTACGGATTTCTTTCGAACTTTTTTGCTCTAGCCGGAACTCTCTTGGATTTTGAAGTTTTGTTCGCAACCGAATTTTTTAGTTATTTTTACCAAAAAAATAGTTGAACCAAAAGTAGTTGAAATAAATTTTTCTGACTTTACCCCTTCTCTCGTAAGAGAGTATGTGAATATAAAGTTGAAAAAAAAAATTCTTTCGACTACTTTTGGGTCAATGCCTCCAATAATCATGGAAGGAAAGACAGAATTTTTCAATTTCAATTTTTGACTCAGCAAATAATATAAAGCAATAACCTAAAAAAGTATACAATATTTTCACGGTCTCTGCAGTCAGACTTAATAATCGAGTTGCGAATGTANAAAGTTCGAATCTTTTACTTAGAGGTTCGAACCTTACGGATTTCTTTCGAACTTTTTTGCTCTAGCCGGAACTCGCTTGGATTTTGAAGTTTTGTTCGCAACCGAATTTTTTAGTTATTTTTACCAAAAAAATAGTTGAACCAAAAGTAGTTGAAATAAATTTTTCTCACTTTACCCCTTCTCTCGTAAGAGAGTATGTGAATATAAAGTTGAAAAAAAAAATTCTTTCAACTACTTTTGGGTCAATGCCTCCAATAATCATGGAAGGAAAGACAGAATTTTTCAATTTCAATTTTTGACTCAGCAAATAATATAACGCAATAACCTAAAAAAGTATACAATATTTTCACGGTCTCTGCAGTCAGACTTAATAATCGAGTTGCGAATGTAATGGAACTATGCAACTATGGTCTCTAATCGCAATGGCTTTCAACAAACAACAGATTCTAAAGCAAACCAGTTAAGTTGATAAATAAAACGCCTTAATTTTATGATTCACTACAATGTATTCAATATTCAGTTAATTCTGCTATAATGAGCTTCCTCTTCATCTCGACTCATGTTTCAACCGCGAACAGCAAAGCTGAATGCTAAAGATTAACTAATTCCATTAATCAGTGGAGCCCTTTTGATACTCTAATGCTAAGAATCATGGATAATACCGCAAAGTGGTACAGAGCCTTATTTAAAAGAATGTTTTTATTTTGTCTGCTTTTTCTTGTTTTCAATTGACAACTCGAGACTTGAGTTAGATTAAATCCTTCTAATCTGTGTTTTACTATAAGTCAAAGTAATTTGTACGAAGTAAGAGCAAAATGTTTATGTTGTGTAACATAACAAATTCGAAATCTCAAATAATTATTTTTGTTCAAAATTACTATTAGGGATTGAGTATAGAGATTGGATTGGAATTTTTATTTTTAAATCTTATCCTAATCACGACCTCAATATTTCTTCTCATTTCTAATAAGTTGTTTGAAAGCATAAACAAAGTTTAAAATACATATTNATTAACTAATTCCATTAATCAGTGGAGCCCTTTTGATACTCTAATGCTAAGAATCATGGATAATACCGCAAAGTATGTTTTTATTTTGTCTGCTTTTTCTTGTTTAGTTAACTGTTGAGCTCTGAACTCAATCTAATTTAGGAAGATATCTGTGTTTTACTATAAGTCAAAGTAATTTTGTACTTAAGAGCAAATGTTTATGTTGTGTAACATAACAAATTCGAAATCTAAAATAATTATTTTTGTTCAAAATTACTATTAGGGATTAAGTATAGAGATTGGATTGGAATTTTTATTTTTAAATCTTATCACGACCTCAATATTTCTTCTCATTTCTAATAAGTTGTTTGAAAGCATAAACAAAGTTTAAAATACATATTTAGAAAGTTTAACCTCCCACACAGTCCAACTTTATCTTAATATGTCAAAGGAAATGTACTTTTTGTCAGAGTCCGGACAATTACAAGTAATAATGTAATTAAATACCAATTACACATTGATTTTATAAATTTGGTTCAATTACAATTACAGACTATAATTACCATTAACTCCATAATATAATCGATTATAAGTAATTGTAATTAAGTAATGTTCAANTTCAATTACGTAATCGATTAAAAGTAATTGTAATTAAGTAATGTTCAAATACTTTGTTTCAATTATTTACTATAACAAGAAATAATTTTTTTTTAATTAATTCCTAAAACAAATTAAATTTTTCATGTAATATAATTCTACAGAAATGTTTTTCTCAATTCTGTAATTCCCAAGTACACTACAATTTAATATGTTAAGCCCCATAAAAATTTGAACAATCTAGAATTTTTTATTATTCAACTTAGATTTAGAATATTCGTATAATTTCAATCAAACACTTTTAGGGATGAGTGTTACATTAGAATTACAGTGCTTTAAATGTAATTCAATTAGAATTTCAATTACGTAATGTGTAATTGTAATTGATGTTAGTAATTAAAAGTAATTGTCATTGATGTTATTAATTAAAAGATAATTGTAATTGATGTTATTAATTAAAAGTAATTGTAATTGTTTCTATCTCTGCTTTTGGCTCCTATCCCTTGTGCTGGAGAAAACGGATGTCTTTATTTATAAATTTAAGTTAAATCAACATTCTNTACTGGAGAAAACAGATGTCTTTATTTATAAATTTAAGTTAAATCAACATTCTAATCTATTTTTTTATTGGAAAGTTTTTGCAGCATTTACAAAGCATTAAAAAATAGAATAGAAAGTAAAAAAATTAAATCTCTATGCTCACTAGAACATTTATGATTTTTTGAAAATTAGCATCTAAAAATTTATTAATTTTTAACCTTTTCCATCCGGTAATGTTGACTTCAAACTCCTCTTCACGGTAACTCGGATGATCCTTACGACAGAATTTCTGGAAATCCTGTAGTGGAAGCTTAGCGCCGTTAACGGCGCGACGCTTCCACTACANATCCTTACGACAGAATTTCTGGAAATCCTGTAGTGGAAGCTTAGCGCCGTTAACGGCGCGACGCTTCCACTACAGGATTTTGTTACAATCAAGGCCGACCAAAACCATTATTCGTAGCAGAAAGCATAATCAAAAGTTAGCCCTGGTCTGCCCATTGATACTTTGTATCTTCGCAATTCATCGAAAATGGAGTCGAATGACACAAATACCATCGTGTTTTCAGCATTGAAAAGCATTTTCTGACTTTTTAAGCATTAAATCGTATTTTCTTATATTTTCCTCGGAAAACTGCCACTTACTACCGAGCGGATTACTATTGGAGAAACTTTGCACGTGNTTCAGCATTGAAAAGCATTTTCTGACTTTTTAAGCATTAAATCGTATTTTCTTATATTTTCCTCGGAAAACTGCCACTTACTACCGAGCGGATTACTATTGGAGAAACTTTGCACGTGTTGTCAAGTTAATTGAGACATCAGAAGCAGACGCGGTGGTAATAATGAGGTTAAAATCGTCAACTGAAGATGCATTTATGGCCTCAAAATTAGAAAGATTAGGGAAAGTGTATGAAAGCCTGCGCGCTTCAATTCTCTAGCTTGAAAACGACCATATTATAGAACCAACAATAGATTAAAGTGCGTGTGCGTAAAATTTCTCGGACTCACTAAAAAAAATACCGCAGCTTACCGCTCACACCTGACCGAGAATATAAGATTACCAAGCCAATTTTCTCGGTCAGGTGTGAGCGGTAAGCCGCGGTATTTTCTTTAGTGAATCTGAGAAATTTTACGCACACGCACTGTAATCTATTGTTGGTTCTATAATATGTCTGCATCTTCGGTATGGCTAAATTTGCAAGCTATAGAAGAGCTTGCACATGGGTAAGAAGCATGCCGCGCTCATGTTTTGAAAGGAGTCCAAGTTTTTGATCCCAGAAGTGCCAAAGAGTTTATTCGAGATCATGAACTACCTGCGTCAGTTTCGCGTCTGTGTAACTGACGGATACCTCAAGCGGTTATAATTAAATACGAGTATATCTCTTCTGCCTATATTGTAGAAGATGATTCAAAAGCACTGTTTAGGTTTTGGAACCGTTACGAGTGTGAAATGCCGGAGCTTAGCGTATTGACCATAATTTGCCTTCAGTGTACCAGCCAGTAGAGCCTCCATTGAAAGAAGCTTCTCATTTCTGAAGCGAATTTTTACTAGGTTACGAACCAGCCTCACCAATGATAATTTGGAAATTAATTTTTTTTTAAACATTCAATAAAGGGGTACGTCAAGAAATTGATTATGAGTTTAAATCTGAGGACGAATAATTCTATGCAAAACTACAGTTAGACTAGTATACTCGTTAAATAATCATTTTTACAGAATAAACATGAATTTTTGGCGTGAAAATACCATCGCATTAAAAAGCATTTTTTGAGAATCTGAGAGCATTTTCCAGCTTTTATAAAAGCATATTTTGGTCGGCCTTGGTTATAATGATCCTAGAGACTTGATTTTTTTCTACTTCCTATCCGACTTTTCAATACTTTATCTGAAACTTTTAACAACATAATGCTGTTATATCTGATATAACACCCACATTTGGTGAATGCTGACTAACCGTTTCTTATAAACAAGCTTTGACTGTAAATACAGTGTGTTCAGATAAAAGGAGAATTTCCTGCNCTTTATCTGAAACTTTTAACAACATAATGCTGTTATATCTGATATAACACCCACATTTGGTGAATGCTGACTAACGGTTTCTTATAAACAAGCTTCGACTGTACCTAAAATACAGTGTGTTCAGATAAAAGGAGAATTTCCTGTTCTAAATGCAAAAAATTATAACAAATTAGACTCATATTCAATGTGATAATATATATTATAGTCATATTATGACCTGAAGAAAAGTGAACTGAAATTCCATAATAATGATTTTCAGTAACCAGAGCTGTCCATAATTATGTGAAAGTGTCTGAATACAATCAATTTTTATTCTCTTCTAAATCATTTTGAAAAAATTTTGCCTTATTATTTGAACTTTTACTGTAAAGTTTTTAATAATCTTTAAATCAAATCCTCAGTCTGATAACAAGAGAATGTAAAAGTGTGGCGTGGATGGTAAATTCTGTGACGGGCAATTCCCGCCGATAGTTGATTCAAATCATGTAGATAAATAACCTAAAAGTGTACGTAATGTTACAAGTATTTAGATTAATGAGTTTTTACTGAAGTAATTAATAAACAGTCATCACACTATTGGTATAAGTTTCCAGCGGTAATCTGATGGAGAGAGACTTTATTTAATTTGATAANTTTAATAATCTTTAAATCAAATCCTCAGTCTGATAACAAGAGAATGTAAAAGTGTGGCGTGGATGGTAAATTCTGTGACGGGCAATTCCCGCCGATAGTTGATTCAAATCATGTAGATAAATAACCTAAAAGTGTACGTAATGTTACAAGTATTTAGATTAAATGAGTTTTTACTGAAGTAATTAATAAACAGTCATCACATTATTGGTATAAGTTTCCAGCGGTAATCTGATGGAGAGAGACTTTATTTAATTTGATATTTAATAATAATAGAATAATAATTAATAAGTTAATTGATAATTGAGATGAAAGGAGAGTTGTCGTGCTCGCGACATCCCTTGAACTGTGAAAACCAAAAAAAACTTTGTACAACTGAATGATTCCTTGTTTTTGCTTCTTTTACCATTTCATTTACAGTCGTCTACATAGTTCAATTTTGTTCATAATTCTTAAAATTTATAGGCAAGCAGTAAATTGGATTAGTTGCCATTAGGCTAGTTGTCATACATAAAGGGACTGAAGAAATTAATAATAAACTATGGGTTACGTAAGGTAAAAACTCGATCGGACAGCTGAATAATGTTCTAAAATTCATCAACAGTGTCTCTATTAGTTCCTGAGCCTTACACATTTCTACAAAAATACTGCTGTTGTACGAGTCTGCCGAAACTTAAGGTAAACAGGTATATTTAGCAAGTATTCAATAATTGATTGAACTAGGTAAACCCGTTCTCGTTTGAATGAATGTTGGAATGCTTATGTAGAGCATGTCCACCATTCAGCTCATGTCCATTAGCGACTTTGGCTGACCCACTTCCATTTACACGTTCATTTGGTTGCAGAACGCTTCCAATTGAGGAGGCCAGACTCTGTGGGACGTAACCGTGTTGAAGATTCCGAAAATGAATTAGTGTATCGTTGTTGTATGAACGTGAATCTTGAAATTGCGTTACAACTGTTGTGTTTTTCTTTTCTGGGGTTTGATCCAATCCAGCCCAACGAGCTTTCTTACCAGCATAATCTAAAAAAAATAATAATTAGATAAGAGTAAGACTGACTGAGGACAGACTGACTCAATGATAAGGAATTTTACCTGAACGCCCATTGAAGAATCCATCAAAAACAACGAAATTGTAAACCTGTGGGATAATTTTGGTCAACTGATAATGTTGACGAAGGAAGAAGATTAGTTTATCAGAAGGACGGTCGATGGCCAAGTGTCGGACATCGACTTGTTCATTTTGCAACATTGAGTCAAAGAGCACCTTCCCATAGCCCATACGTTGCTTGGATTCATGAATGTAAAAGTCCAGGATGCAAGTAGGGTTGAGTTCATGTTGTACTCCTTGTTGATCATATATGAATAACTTCTTTTTCCCAATTCGTAAGAGTCCCACGAGTTGATTTCGCTGAAAATCGCACAAGAAGTAAACAATTTGACCACCGTCACTTTCTCGAAGTTTTGCGGCAGATGTGATCATATGAGGAAGATTCTGAGCTAGTCCGGAAGCCTTTCCAAAAACATCTAGTATTTCCATCGTCTGTTCCTTTGCACGACTAATTCGAACGTTAAAAAAATCATAAATTAAAAATCTTAAAATTTGAAGAAAACATCCAGCTCCAATTTCAAATCCAATGTTTGAATTTTTTGTAATCTGAGTCTGATGTCAAAAAAATTTAATGAGCAAATAATTTATTACACAAGTCGATCAACTTCATTTAGATACATACTTAACCTCCTTGACACCTTTGACACTACCATTACTAGTTACCATCCAAACATCGAGAATATGGATGATCCAATTTACTTTTTTTTTCTCTGCTTTCATCACACACCAAAATCATTAAGAATTGCCGATTGCCCATCCTTAACCGTTAATGTTTGTTTCAGTCAAAGACAGGACATGTTTCTTTTTGTTTTACAAAAACAAGCCGGGGACGGGAGGGATGAAGGTGTTTTCTCATCAAAGACGGGACAGATGGAACGAGGAAGGGTCGTCGTGCTGTGCCAAACATTACAAATACAACGTCCAAATTGGCTATTGCTGCCTCAACTCAATATATAAAACGTACTCAGACAGTAAATGATGTGAATTCGGTAATTGCAGTAAAAAGAATTGTTTATAAAATAAATTGACTNCGGAAGCCTTTCCAAAAACATCTAGTATTTCCATCGTCTGTTCCTTTGCACGACTAATTCGAACGTTAAAAAAAATCATAAATTAAAAATTTTAAAATTTGAAAAAAACATCCAGCTCCAATTTCAAATCCAATGTTTGAATTTTTTGTAATCTGAGTCTGATGTCAAAAAAATTTAATGAGCAAATAATTTATTACACAAGTCGATCAACTTCATTTAGATACATACTTAACCTCCTTGACACCTTTGACACTACCATTACTAGTTACCATCCAAACATCGAGAATATGGATGATCCAATTTACTTTTTTTTTTCTCTGCTTTCATCACACACCAAAATCATTAAGAATTGCCGATTGCCCATCCTTAACCGTTAATGTTTGTTTCAGTCAAAGACAGGACATGTTTCTTTTTGTTTTACAAAAACAAGCCGGGGACGGGAGGGATGAAGGTGTTTTCTCATCAAAGACGGGACAGATGGAACGGTCGTCGTGCTGTGCCAAACATTACAAATACAACGTCCAAATTGGCTATTGCTGCCTCAACTCAATATATACAACGTACTCAGACAGTAAATGATGTGAATTCGGTAATTGCAGTAAAAAGAATTGTTTATAAAATAAATTGACTNAAACGTACTCAGACAGTAAATGATGTGAATTCGGTAATTGCAGTAAAAAGAATTGTTTATAAAATAAATTGACTTACTCTGTACCATATTTCTGAATTGACGGGGAGTCGACAGGAATCAAATCCTTTCCAACGATGGATATTTCACTTGGGAACACATCGGCAAGGCGAAAGTTGAATTCCATTATTACCTAATCTGTCTTCTGAAACCTGATAAGAAACAAAACTTTATTAATTCATAACTTTTGAAGTCAGATTCAAGTAACTGATTGTACTTACTCCTCTTTCTGCTTCAGATGAATTGAATATAGGCAAAATTAAGATAATTAGAGATCTTAAAACTGGCTAAGTAAAGGATGAAAACAGAATTGATATCTTCCCACACACAAAAGAATCCAAAGACAATCAAAGAAAAGTGAATTTACTAATGTTATAACTGTAAAATGAAGGTGAAGTCAAAGCGAGGTGAAGTTGTGCAATCAAATCACATTAATCTACTGACTTGACACACTGAGAAAAGACGGAAGAGTCACCAACAACGAACACAAGCCAACACCATATATGTAAAATTTACTTGGAACAATAATCGAATCTTGGGATTTCATGATTCAAATCGAATTTAGAACTTTTCGTACAAATAAAAGCAGGTCGAATGTCGAATCTAATAAACCTCAATGTTTAATAATTATTTTTTCAAAAACGGATTCTAATTTTTAAAAATTCAAAACTCAACACTTCTTTGAACCAAATAAAAATCGATCTCAATTATTATTGAATCCGTTTATAAATATTCTGTAACATATTAAATTCTATCTAACTTTAGTAATAACACATTAAATAACTCATTTGATTCTCAGATCAAACTATCAGTGAAAATACCTATTGAATCAGTTATACATATACAGTGAGGAAAGTTAGGTCGGAAACAATGACACCCGAGTTTCTTCCAAATCCCTTCCATTCCAAAAATGGGCACCACAAATTTTGCTCTAGTTTGTATGGTTCTTGAGATGGGTGGGATGGAGGAAACTCGGGTGTTATTGTTTCCGACCAAACTTTCCACACTGTATACAATATTTAGATAAACTNCTATCAGTGAAAATACCTATTGAATCAGTTATACATATACAGTGAGGAAAGTTAGGTCGGAAACAATGACACCCTAGTTTCTTCCAAATCCCATCCATTCCAAAAATGGGCACCACAAATTTTGCTCTAGTTTGTATGGTTCTTGAGATGGATGGGATGGAGGAAACTCGGGTGTTATTGTTTCCGACCAAACTTTCCACACTGTATACAATATTTAGATAAACTNATGGGATGGAGGAAACTCGGGTGTTATTGTTTCCGACCAAACTTTCCACACTGTATACAATATTTAGATAAACTATGCCATAGCGAAATCTGATATAGTTGGGATCAGTGTTGGGCAATCGTTTCAGTTCTTTGTTTATAGACTGAACTGAAATCTAGTTCTAATAAATTGTAAATCAAANAGTGTTGGGCAATCGTTTCAGTTCTTTGTTTATAGACTGAACTGAAATCTAGTTCTAATAAATTGTAAATCAAATTGAGTTGAGACAATTAAAAAAAAATGAGAATAATTAACCATAAACCGAACCGAGGGAATCCAAAATATTGGTAAATCGAAAGTGGTAGTCCCCTACACTTTATACAGCGATCAGTTCTCTTCGGTTAATTCCTGGTTTTGAACTGAATCAAAAATCATTGAAACAATTAGAAANAGTGTTGGGCAATCGTTTCAGTTCTTTGTTTATAGACTGAACTGAAATCTAGTTCTAATAAATTGTAAATCAAACTGAGTTGAGACAATTAAAAAAAAAATGAGAATAATTAACCATAAACCGAACCGAGGGAATCCAAAATATTGGTAAATCGAAAGTGGTAGTCCCCTACACTTTATATATACAGCGATCAGTTCTCTTCGGTTAATTCCTGGTTTTGAACTGAATCAAAAATCATTGAAACAATTAGAAANTTATACAGCGATCAGTTCTCTTCGGTTAATTCCTGGTTTTGAACTGAATCAAAAATCATTGAAACAATTAGAAATCCGAATCCAAAAAATTTAAACCATTGAAAATACTCAACCGATCGGAAACAAGAGAAATTCAAATTATTAGAAAATCAAACAGAATTGATTTCGTAAGTGACCAACACTAGTCCGGGCAGAGCAATAGCAGGAAATTATGAGTTAGATGAAAATAGGCCTATTACTCAATTGAGCAACTCCGCACGCTAATTGAAATTATCTTTTGCACTTTTGAAATTATCTTTAATGTTAAATGGTTGAACTAAAAAATTTCAGGTTCAAAAATGTCAATTTGTGAGGGTGATATTGAACGCAAAATTTGCGCAGTTTAGTGTCACCTTGAAAATAGCATACTTGCTGTGTTATAAGGCACGGAAATATAATTCAGTTATCCGATCGCTTTCGTTTTGTTAGAGATTTATTACGTAGTTCAGACAATCCTGGTTTTAATTTAGAATCAACATGCGCAGAATTTATTTGGTGCATACGAATGGTAACTAAGTTCTGGCTAAGCACTTAACGTTGAATNAGATTTATTACGTAGTTCAGACAATCCTGGTTTTAATTTAGAATCAACATGCGCAGAATTTATTTGGTGCATACGAATGGTAACTAAGTTCTGGCTAAGCACTTAACGTTGAATAAGTATCCAGTTTCTTTGAAAAAATTCTTATTTATATTTCATAAAACAAATACCCGGATCCAATTTTTTTTTTTGCCAAATAAAAGTGAATCCGAATCCAAAAAGTACTTTAAACAATAGAAATCGCAATGAAATTAACAACCGGACCAAAGTTCTAACCTTGGAATATGCATTTAAAGCGAAAGNTAAGTATCCAGTTTCTTTGAAAAAATTCTTATTTATATTTCATAAAACAAATACCCGGATCCAATTTTTTTTTTGCCAAATAAAAGTGAATCCGAATCCAAAAAGTAACATTTCTAACAATAGAAATCGCAATGAAATTAACAACCGGACCAAAGTTCTAACCTTGGAATATGCATTTAAAGCGAAAGCGTATCCGAACCTGTAGCTAATATTAGATGCACGGATTTTCTGATTTTACATGTATGGCAGGTTGCAATAATAAAACCACAGCGTAGCGCGGGCGAATAATGAACCAAAAGAGGAGGAGCAAGTGCACAGTCTCAGCCATGGATGCTCCATGGCGTCATACTTCTTTCGAAATCATTTAATACAACTTTCAGTACCTAATGATGTGTTGCAAACACAAAATGGGAATGCTTGTTTATCTGTACGCGATGTAACCTGAGAACGGCTGAACATATAGGGATATGGTTTACGCTTTTTAGTATTGATAGTTCTAGCACAAAAGGACAAGTACGAAGATGAGTATATCCGTGATCCCTGCATGTAGTTGGTGGTTTCTCAAAACTCAGATATTTCTCTATGGAAATTTACATGTTAAGTTTACTATTTCGACAAGTAACGGATGAATCCGAATGGAGTTTTTATTATGCGTTAGCCTATGGATCATACTCTTGCTCGTGACATTTAAAATACGCAGTATGCATTGTATGCGGGCAGTGAGTTTCGCAGTGGGCGTTTTTATGTGTGCAAACACTTCATGTCCGCAGTGGTTGTGTACCTGTGCAGTTACACATTGTTAGTGCACTTTACAGTACGCATTGTTAGAGCACAGCGCATTACTCATTGTTAGTACACATTGTCGTCTGCATGCGTAGTGGACGTTTTATATGCGCGATAGACCAAAGTGCTAGACGTCGCTTAACTCGTATCTCACTACCGCAGAAAAGTGCCTAATGACGATTGTACCTATTAAAAATACAACAGTCGACTCCGAAAGGATTTTCTTCAGCAGGTGTCTTGTCACAAAATTACGTTCTTCCCTCCAAGATGAAACGATTGACTCCTTGATGATTTTGCGATCACATTATCAAATCCGTGGTTTCAACGAATCAAAAGTTTAAATTAGTTACAAGTTTGGACTTGCCTTACTTTTTTAGTATAATTCAAATTTATAGCAAAAATTAGAATATTTGGCTTATAGCNTCAAATTTATAGCAAAAATTAGAATATTTGGCTTATAGCTGTTACCATTGTAATATACAAGGTTGCTATGATCATTACACAAAAAGCTTTCATCAGGTTAGTCCATATAACCCGTTGATTTCGAAAACTTCCATTTTTTTTTAAATAACAAACTTCGCTCTCGTAAACAACTTCTTAATTACTTTTTTTTTATTAAAATTTTTTTAAATATTGCATCAAATACACATTCACCAATCATTCAATATTATGTTAAAATTCGAACATTCATTCGGATCAAGCACTTGAATAGAAAAATCAACGCTGATAAAATTCGTAAGCGTAACATTATTAAACATTAACAATTCCATTCTCAATCGATTTCAGAACAATCAATGGAAGTTTAGATGCAGAATTTAAACAAATTGCTTCAATTTATGTAGTAAAGCACTCATTCATATCATAAAGCGTAATAAAAAAATTTAATTCTCATTAATAATGTTCAATTCAAAATTTGCTATATCGTCTTACGCCCGTTGTACACCTAACTCTAACGTGTCCTTCCTCCGAATTATTCTTCTGAGGATGTTTAAAATTTCAATTTATACCTAACGTCACTGTAACTCTATGGTTGTTCGGGTGATGAGTCGAATGATATTTCACTTTAGAGAATCAATTTACAGTTGCCGTAACGCCTCACTTCATCCGTCACTTTATCTAACTTAAACAAAGTTGATAGCCAACCAACTTTACGACAGCGCACGGATAATTTAGAGCTCCTCTAAAAAAAACTTTAACGATTAGGTTGGCGTTAAAATAACTCTGCGTTGTGATCAAACAACCTCTAAATGCGCTAAGAGTGACGGTTGACGTTATGGTAACGCGAAGAGTGACGAGAGAGTTAGGATAAAGTTACGTCTACAACGGGCGTTAGTAACACAGCTCAAGATTAGGCTGGCTGACGAACCGTCAGCGAAGAAAAGAATTCGAATTTAAAGAAAAGTTGAGTTATGGACTAACCTTTAGAAAGCCTTTTGTGTAATTCTCATAGCAACCTTGGTAATATAGCTAAGCAATGTATTGATTTCGAATTCAATATTTCAATATCGAGATTTCAATATTGGGGGTCTCAAATATTGAAATATTGAATATTGATATTGAACAAATTGAGCAATATTATATGCCCTAGTTATAACTAGTGAATGTAAAATTTCAGGGAATTAATTTTTGGGAATATTTCCGAAACTTTCCAGAAACATTGGAAATATTGGACCAGGTAGTAACTTCAAATGAATAATTTTCTTTATATAGATTATATTTTAACTAAACACGAATCTAGACAAGCTTCTCTCCGTTCCATATTGTCTATATCGCCAAAAACAAAATGAAATCAAATTTTTGTTTCAAATTGGTATTCCATAAATTCCAGTCAATTCTCAGAACAATGCAAGGTACATTGGCACCGATATAGAGAAGCGTAATCGATAAAGGCAGAGGTAAATTTTGCCAGTCACTTTTACGCCCCACGAGCACGACTGGTTTACACTAACTCATTGATTGTTTATTATTTGTTGCAAACATATTATAGATCTGTCTTGGCCGTCCGGCCGTCCATCGGTGCTTTAACTCAAAAACAAATTGACGGAACGAGATGCGGATTTCACTAATAGATAGCCCATGCACTAGGAANGTGCTTTAACTCAAAAACAAATTGACGGAACGAGATGCGGATTTCACTAATAGATAGCCCATGCACTAGGAACGGACTAGTTCGACGATGAGCCATATCCGTCAACTCTTACCTAGTTTTTTTTATTTTTCTNCCATGCACTAGGAACGGACTAGTTCGACGATGAGCCATATCCGTCAACTCTTACCTAGTTTTTTTTATTTTTCTTTTGAAACTCCAATTTTGCCTTAAGGGAATTTACATACACGTTAAATAATAACTCGAATATTGCGATTAAACATAATAATAACCTAACACATACCTTAAAATCCATCCCACGCATACTAACAACCTAACAAGTTAGCATTACCTTACCCCCTGTCTCTGGCGTTAGTCTACCGCAGACATTACCCAACCCCAAGCATGATCTGATCCCGACCTTACAATGTGTCAGGCATTATCAGACCCCGGGCATCAGCCAACCCAACCTTATAATATGCCAGGCATTACTCAAACCTGATCAGTACTCTACCCTAGGCAAAACCCGACCCCGACCTTACAATATGCCAAAAATTACGCTACCCCGGGCCAACACTAGGAACAGTAGAATCCTACAGCCTCAACCCTCTTCCTCTCCCCACACCAAGATCTACCAGGAACGGAGTATAAATCACCCAAAACCAAACCCCAAATGTTTACAAAAATCCTGACATAATTTAGTACCCGATCGTCATTTTTTCCATCCAAATTGGTTAAGTTTAGTTTCTAATCCGGAGAATTTTATAATACCCGGATTCAGGTATTCTCCAAAATAAATAATTTTCCAAAATTCCTGACGAATTTAGTAACCAATCATCATTTTTTCCTTCCAAATTGGTGAAGTTTAGTTTCAATGACTGAGTTTTTTATAAATACCCGAATTCCGATATTTACCTCAGGTATTTTCCAAATTGAATTTTTTTTTTTCAAAATTCCTGACAAAATGTACCATCCATTTGTAATTATTTTCATCTCAATCGGTCAAATTTCCTTTTTAACCCGGAATTTTGATAATTCCCGCGTTCGGGTATTTCCTAAATTTTTCAAAAATACTGATCAAATTTTGACAACACTTTTTTTTTAATTTCCGAAGAAAGCAAAAATAAATTATGTTTCATTTCGCTGAAGGTCAATATTAATATTTTGAGTTTACACTATATTATTATATTATATTTATTTATATTTATTTATATATTTATATTTATATTTACACTCTCGAAACAGCTGTAAATAGCCATTAGGATTTCGGCTAGTAATGTTTCGTGGTCGGCAGGTTCTGTTGAGTCATAGATGAGAGATAAGTAATAGATAGGAAAAGCTCGTCAGAGAGAATGAGCCCAAAAAGCTCTAATCTCCATTCGTGATTGGTTAACATTACCAACTCCCATCTAATCTCTCTTCGTGATTGGTCCTCTTGTATAATCTCTCCTGGTGATTGGTCCTCAGAAAATCACATATCTTCTATAGAGTTTTATCCATCTATTACTTATCTCTCATCTATGCTGTTGAGTAAGGTGGAATAGATGGGAAGGGATCATACCCCATTCCTCGACTTTGGGTTTATTCCATCAGCTAACTACCTCTCGCCATTACAGAATCACCCTTTCCCAAAAAATAATGGTTTTGATTTGATGTCAGCAAGTATTGTAAGCTATGGTGAAAATGCAGAAAGAAGATACTAAAAACTTTACCCACCCAGTATTAGTGTTGCGCATGGTTCTGGCACGAACTGGCTCACAAAATTTTTGAGCCAGAGCCAGAGCATGGCTCTGGCTCATACAATAATTTTGAGCCTGAGCCATAGCTCATGAGCCAGCTATTATGTTAAATATTTCATATATGACTAATCATAGGTACGTGTTTAGAAATCAATTGAATACGGCATTTTAGGCCAAGGCCGTGTCCCAGTGACTCTTCACATGCTTTTGATTGGTTTACAAATATATGTAAATAGGCTCCATCAGAGCTAAAGATGACCTCACTTCGAGATCGGAAAAGCAACAATTAGAAGAATAAACTCTGTCTCATATTACCTGGGACTTTAAAACTAAACATTTCATCATAGAAGTTTACCATCATTAAACCATCTTACCATCACATACTCCTAATTAGCATCAATTGAATCCTATTCGGGTAATAGGAATTCAACACAGCTCAACGAGATGGCTGAGCCATGACTCAATGGCTCATTTAGCTTTAGCAGCATTTTACTAGATGTAGGGGTAGGGGCAGGACTGACCTCCTGCATTTAGTAGCTAAGCTGCTAAATCTAACAGATGCTCCTAGATCTAATGTCTTGGAGCCCCTACATCTAGCAGCACCAAATTTATATTCAAAAGCTCGAACATATCTGGTCTTGATCAATTTGGCTACTATTTTTAATCGGCAGTAAATCAAATTTAGCACCATTTCATCATGCCGAAAAAAATTTCATTGTGGCACCTTTGAGTTATTCAATAAAATGTCTGTGAATTATACCGTTAATTATTTTTTACTAATTTTTGTTGCATCCGATGCCTGATCATATAATCTTGTACTGATGAATATAAAACTCAATCGAGAATACTTAATACCTGAATTTAGATACATAATTGAATTTAAAAGACGTGCTAAATCTAGGGGTTCAGTCAATATATCTAGGAGCTCAAGTTCCTAAATCTAGCAGCAGCTCCTAGATGTAGCAGCTACACTAGTTCTAGCAACAGAGCTCCTATTATAATTGATTGATCATATAAATCCGAATGAAATAAAGAGATTTGTGCTGAAAATTTTTTTTCAAAATTTTAATTTGTGTTCAACCATGGGCCATGGCTCTGGCTCATGAGCCAGCTCAACCAATGTCGGGAGCCAGTGCCATGGCTCATGAGATGGCTCACTGTCAGCCTGAGCCATGGCTCATTGAGCAATTGCATAAGCCAAAGGTGTGTGAGTTAAAGCATTAGGATGCGCAAGGTGTGTGGGTTAGAGCATAGGGGTGCAAAAGGTGTGTGGGTGATAGGATCGGCCAAGTACAAGCGCAAATTTCTATATGCGCAGTACGCATTGTATTTGCGCACTTTGCAGTCTACATGCACATTACGCATTGTACAGGCGCAGTACGCATTGTATGTTTGGGGGAAGTACATTTTCTGGCATGACATTTGTCCACACAAACTCCAAATAGTAAGTCACCAGGCGAATTCGAAATTAAAGCGGCGCCGCTTTAATTAATATTTCTTTGGTTTTTAATTTTAGGAAAACACGTTCCATTAATAAGGATAAAGCTATAGATATAATAATGAATTCCAAAAATGAAGCTTTGTGCCATTTTGGCTAAAGTTATTTAATAAAATTCAACATAAAATTAATTCCGATTTTATATATATTTTTCACAGACATCTGCATTCGCCTGCAGGTTGTGCGGGTTAGACCTGACAAAAGTACAGGCTGGGCAGGTGTTGATTCTTAAGAACCTGCACAGGTCAGGTTGAAAGGACGGCAGGCGCATGTTATGCAGGTTTACAAAACTACCTGCAGGCCACACCTCTACTGCTAACCATGCAGTGGTGCTTCGTATTTCATATTGGGTAGCAATTTTTTTAATCGAAAGCCGTGGAGTTGTAATGCACTGGAATATTTCATTCTCTTCCATTTGAATAGAATGTGCAATCTTTGCCTTCGGACTGCGCGATTGATCCCCCTTTTGATCTCTACAGTACAAATCAGACGAAACTTTCTGATAAGGTTCCTGTTGGTAGGGTTAGTGATGGGAGTGAAGGGAAATTCCAATCTGGGCTTTTGGCTTCCAGGTATTTGGTAACAATCCATTTTCTTTCATCTGAATTTCTTTGCGGCATACTGCCTAGTGTTCTCCATGACTCCCAGTTTGGCCGGAGGCAGAGTCATTGACTCTGGGAGTCATGATTCTGACTCTCTAAATGTTAGGAGTCGACTCTGGGAGTCATGACAATTTTGGGAGTCGACTCTGAATCAAAGTCAGAGTCTTGACTCTCCACTCCGAGGTCACATAATACAAAAATGGAAAATCGGGTAGGACAATCTGAAACTAAATTTTTTATACGTTTAGTCAAGTTTCCTTGACAATAAGAAACTAAAATAGGCACTTCCATCAGGTTAAATAAATAATTCATAACTTTTTTCAGGGTGATTTTAGGTTGTTCGTTGTCGCTTCGCTTTATAGGGTGGAGACATTCCCATCTCTATAACACTACGCGAAAAGTTCAAAGATACGGGACCTTTTCTGCAAAATCTCTCAAACCTCTGATGCACATGTTTCCAAGGTAAAGCAAAGCGACAACAAACAACCTAAAATCACCCTGATTTTTTTAAGTATTTCTTTGTAAAAATATTCCTCATAGCAACCTTGATTGGAATAATATTTTCATGTAAATTTTGTTTGCAGCTCCATTGCCATACCTTGGGTGAATGTCGACCAACATTCATGAAAAAAATTTGTAATTAAAAAAAAATTATGACATACAGGGTCATTCGAAAGTAGCTCCGGGCTTTTGAAAATTTGTAGCTCTTTATTGGGTTGACACAGGAATCTCATTTGTGATTTATTGGAAAGCTGAATGTCAAGAAGAAATATTGGTGACAATCAAAAACGCTAGGAACCAGTGTCACTAAGTTTAAATTATGATCAAATGGAAAATTTTTAATTTAGCATTAGGATTGCCATGGCGGTTTTTATTGTCGCAAATTCAAACAATCCGTTTCAGCACTTTTTAAAGCACCCAAACCGATATCGATTTATTAATTCAAGATCTGTTTCTAAAACTTTTCCATGCAAATCGTAATGCTAAATTAAAAAATTTCCGTTTGATCATGAATTACTCATCATAATGGTGACCCTTGAACTTTGCGATTGTGTCCAATATTCCTTCTTGACATTCAGCTTTCCAACGAGTCGAAAACGAGAACTGTATGTCAGTTCAATAAAGAGGTATAAATTTTCAAAAACCCGGAGCTACTTTCAAATGACTCTCTTTGTTGTAACCAGATCAAAGTATATTTTTTAGTTTCTTTTTGCGAAGGAACCTTGCGTTGTTTCCTTCTATGTTTAAAAATCCCGCTAACTATTATTTTTTAAACTTTTCATATTTAGGCTTAAAAAGAACATTAGCTAAAATCACTGCCTAAATACACCACATCGAAATTATAACCGGCAAACTAAAGTAATTGTTTTGCTCGTATCCAAAGTGAACACAAAGTAACTTGTATATGGATGTTATTTATACAGAGGAACAGAATAAGATTTGAGGTTGATTCAGTAACGGATACCACAGGAACAATTTTCTGACTAGGAAAAGATTCAGGTCAGGAACAGGTCAGGAACAAGAATAAATCAGGAACAGTACTTGGTAGTGATGATAGAAAGAGGTCAGGAACAGGAACAGATCAGGAACAGTACTTAATAATGATGATAGGAATAGATCAGGAACAGGAACAAGTCAGGAACAAGATTGACAGGAACAAGAGTTAGCAGGAATTGATTGAAGTATTATCCAGTCGATAGGTGCACTAAAGTGATAACAACTTGAAAAACAATAAAACTGTTAATAAAAATAATTACAATTAAATTTGTATTGAATGTAATTAGAAAATAAGAGAGCGAAAATTTGAGCGACCTTCCTCCTTGAATTCTAATTGAACACTGATTTAATCTAAAGGAAAATGGGCGCTTAAGAAATGCAT
This sequence comes from Holacanthella duospinosa, assembly GCA_002738285.1. Lineage (NCBI taxonomy): Eukaryota > Metazoa > Arthropoda > Collembola > Poduromorpha > Neanuridae > Holacanthella > Holacanthella duospinosa. Next base: position 5,152 of record NIPM01000180.1, on the reverse strand, counting down.
AAATAATATTTATAAAAGAATAAATAAATTTCAATAGGTATTGTTTCGTTGGCAACGCGCACTGAACAGTAATGGTAATATCGAACCACATATGGAAGAAACGTAGACATCGGATCAAGTCTCAACTTGTTCAAACCAGCTTATTACACTGGTTTTTATTGAAAATAGTGAACACTCCAGGAAGCATGATTTTTATTGGCCGAGATTAACTTGCCTATCCCTGTACAGTATGTTCCACATTAAAGTTTACTGTGCTTTTTTCGCCTTTCCCCAAAAATGGCCAAGGTGACTTAATATGCACGTAGAATCAAAAAGTGGAGGGAACTTAGCCAACATGCAACAAATCAACAACAGCTGAAAAGTTACGAAACGGGTTGGGCAATCAGTATTTATTTCATGTAATCACTAGGTCAACCATTGATTGATTGATCATAGTGATAAGAAAATTGACCAGGATTTGAACTAACCTCAAAACTTAATAAGATCTTGAAAATAACTCACCTAAGTTTCGTTTCCATAAATTTCTGATAATGAATTTAATTTGTTCTGGACTCTGAAGATTAGTGTTTTCATGAAATTTCTTATATTCAGAACTCAACACTGCAGTTTATGTATCACTGTCCTTGGGTAAGAAAAAGTTTACATAAGAGTGCAACCGTTTTAAAAATTAGTGCTTAGTTGCGTGTATGTCAATTCAGGTTACAAATTTTACTCTTAGCCAAGGACAGTGGTGGTCCATCATGTCCTCTTAATCTGCAATGGTGAGTTCTGAAGGAAAACTTACATTAACAACCTAATCTTCAGAGTAAAATTAATTAAATTCATTATCAGAAAATTATGAAAACGAACCCTCGGTGAGTTATTTTCTAGATCTTATTAAGTTCTGGGGTTAATCCAAATCCTGGTCAATTTAATTATCACTATGTATCAATCAATCAATGGTTGACCTAGTGATTACATGAAATAAATACTGATTGCCCAAACATCTCTCTTAAATTCTCAGCTGTTGTCGATTTGTTGCATGTTGGCTAAGTTCCCTCCACTTTTTGATTCTACGCGTGCATTAAGTCACCTTGGTCATTTTTAGGGAAAGGCGAAGAAAGCACAGTAAACTTTAATGTGGAACATACTGTACATTTCGAAGGGTTTTTGTAGAAAATCATTCGAGATCACAGAGATATATGGATCGGTGGAAAGCTACTGAATTGCGGCAATTTTTACAATACACCGAGCATGTTGTACTCAATGGAAGCATTCCTCCTGATCACGACTCAATATTTTGTCATCGAACATCGCAATCGAATTTTAGTTAAATTAGGGTTTAGACTTTAGATGTTAAGTAATTGTCATTTATTTTCTTAAAATTGTGAAAATAAATATGCACTGGCTAAATCAGGTAGACTAAATGTGCAGTATAAAATTTTTTCGATTTTTACAAGTTACTTTCCTGACTAATTGTAAAATTATATCAATAGCAGTTAGCTATTGTTTATTTAATTCCAAACTTCTCTCCGCGAAGCTCAAGGAAGGATTATATAGATATAGTACATAAGTACTGAACTTATGCATCCGTCTCCATATTCGTGCATTCTCTGGGTCCAGTGTTAATTGTTTCTCCTGAACTTACGCCATACTGAAATAAAATCAATGAAGAAAACAATATGTAGCCTGATAACACATGAACACGTTCTAAGCATGTTCTTGAGAAAGACCAAAGTCTGATTACGAGAATATAACCATTATATAATTTAAACTTACATCTCGTTCTTCATCAGTGTCCGACGATATGGTTATTATAGACAATGACAGTCCCTTAGGACCACTTCGCTTCATTTTTAACTTCGGAACTTCAAAATTTGTCGAGGTGCGAGGAGAAGTTAATAGTTTTCGCTTTCTGGTATCTGGACCTGCCAAGATATCAAATTCCCCATCCGATTCATCCAAATCCACCTGCTCAATATCATCGGAGTCTGTGCCCTTTTCATAGACCATCTTTTTGCCTCGTCTCGGTTTTGAAAAATTTGAAACAGGTCGGGATTTGTACGGTTTACAAAGGCGTGAAGGTCCCTACAATCAGAAAAAAATACAAGTAAATATTAGGGATCGACCGATGCCGATTTTGAAATCGGCACATCGGCCATTTTAAAATAAATCGGTATCGGCCATTTTTGGCCGATTTTCTTCTCACTTTTTGTTTTCGTTGTAGAGAAACAGACTCTAAATATATTAGTGGAAAATTTTATTTAACGTAACCTTTCAATTAATTTTGGAATTCAAGTAACTTTTTACAGTTCGAAATTAAAATCTAATTTAGGAAAGTTATGATAAAGGAATACGAATTACTCGGCTATGTTTGGATTCAGAGGATTACAAAACAGGCAACATTGTAACGATTTTTATTCAGGATGAATTTTTTACCATACATGTGGTCACAGCTTGGCCGTTTTGAGTTCCCCAACTGCTTCCCATACCCGTACGTACCCTTACTTGCATGAGTATAGGAATGAGCGGACGTTTTTTTTTTCGATAAGGTACGGATATAGTGTATACGGGTACTAATATGAGCAGCCGTAATATTTTACGTGAAGGTATGGGTACAACCCCAGATGTACGCGCCACACCTGGGTGGTACACCGTACATTTGCTCGTACGGGTAAATTTTTCGAAGAGGAGCGAGTAAGCTATGAACAGAGCCTTAATTTTTCACAATGTACGGCTACGAAGGGGGCTAAGTATGAGTAGGGTATGAGCGGGTCAGTTTTTTTTTAAACAAGGTACGGGTACGGGTATACGCAGTACCTCAAGACACCCACTTGTGCATGTGGTCCATTATGACAAATTATGGTAACGTTGATTGCAATGACAATTCAACTTTGCAGTCGCTTGCAGCTTAAAAATACCATCTCTTGATTGATGGAACCTTTGTTATGACGATGGAGAACATAATGGTATTTTCAGTTGAGAATAATGACTCAGATGTAAGTTTAGATGTGCTAAGATCGATCCTATTGCTGTTAGGTACTTATTTAAAATTATGACATAATGAAATCGGCCGCCGATTATATCGGTATCTGCCATATTTTTATCGAAATCGGCATCGGCCAAAAAGTTGACATCGGTCTAACTCTAGTAAATTCTGACAAATATTAACAACTCCCGAATTCAAGCTTACCGGTTTTAAATCCTCGTTGCTGGCGTTAATGGTATCACGTTGAAATTGCATAGAGAAGGCTAATACCTCTGCATGTTGTGCCTGAATTTGGGACGCCATTTTTTGAAAAAAATCGGAATACTTTTTCTCATCATTCTGCCTTCCGAATTTTTCTGCTTCTATTCTGTGATTTCCAATCTCCAATTCCCTAGTTGAAATAAATATTAGTTATCATATTGTTTTAAATAGTATCATCAGATTCCAAACTCATTTTTCATAGCGTCATCTCCCTCAAAAAAATTCATTCATTTTTATGCCAAAATATTTGTGTAACATATGGTTGAAAAAATTATGAATTTTGATAAGTCACAAGTCACAAGTCTCCGCCGTCTCCCTGATTCGTGTACATTATCTCCACTGTTTTAGCGATTGGTCCTCGGATAAACCACATACCTTGCATTAATATTTCTTATATATTAGTATCTCTTATCTATGGAGTTTGCCAGGTACTAATTTATCAAATTTGAAACAGGTTATTGCGTGAATAATATTCAGCGCTCAATATTCTTCTTCTCAGAATTGCCGTACAAAAAGGAGGGTGTCTTTCTCGAAACAAGAGACGAATTTTCCTTGAGCGAAAATAAGAATCACCTTGTCTGTCTGTGTTGTGCACAAATTTTACAAATTGGGAATGAATATATAACACTATAATAGTACCACTATTATAATTTAGTTAATATTAGTGTTAGTGTTAACAATACTAATAGTGTTTTAATAAAAATATTGTTTAATAATAAAACTATAACACTATAATATAACGTTATAACACTTTTCTTTCTTCGTCCGTTGTCTGAAATAAGTTCAATATTATTCGTGATTTTTTTTCAAATAACAACAATTTCTGGTAAGCAATATTGTTGAGGTTGTAAATTCGTGAATAATACTACACTTCATCCACACAACGATCGAAGAAGACAAAGTATACAACTGGCGTAGGCCGAAAGTGAGCAAGAATGTTCCTATTCGCCGGATAGATTTAGCGAGCTAATCGTGAACTCTACCTTGCACAACGGGGCCGCGATTATCATCAAATTTATTGTCACTCAGGACCATACTCACAGTTTCAGTTTCTGTATATCCAATTCGAATTGATGTCTACTTCTTGTGGCTTCTTCTTTAAATCGAGCAAATTCAGCCTCCTTTGTCCGATCTTTTTCTAGAAATATGGCATTCCTCTGCTGATGGTCCTGCCTTCGGATGAAAAGAAGCAAGAGCTTTAGCTGAAGTCAGATACCGAAATTCTAAATTTATTATGTTAAGATAAGGGTGCGATGTAAGACATTGTTTGGAGATTAATTACGTCTCATTTATGACGTTCTAATACATTCATTCCAAAGTTTCAGCTTTTCCACAAGAAACAGAAATATGTGGTTTTTAGGGTATAAGTTTAGAACGATTGAATGAAATTTTACAAATGACTCATTTGTAACCATACCATGCAGAATGTGTGAATGCTTTTATCTTTTTGCTATGCAATCTGTTACCTTATGCAATAAAAAGCATTCACATTTTCTGCATGGTATGGTAAGATGCCTCAACACAAACCAAGTTTTTGACGATTTTTGAATTACTGCATAAACTTATCAGAATAGCAAAAGAACAAATTATTCAATTTCTCAATAACTTTGTGTACCCTAATACCTTATATCTAGATAACACGCGTGTTATAAGCTTCTTCCGCGAAAAAAATGTGATGCTTGATATAAGAGTGTGTTATCTTATTTAATATTTTCCACTGATTTTAGTTTCCAAAATTTAGAAAAATTTAATCTACCAGCTTGTCTCCTTTGCGTATTTGATGACCTAATGAGTCATTCCTGAGTTAAACTCAAGTTCTTTGGGAATTGTATACGACGTTCTATTCTCATCCATTTCCAGCAAAAAATTACAACCATTAACTTATTTTAGAACTAAAATTTGATGGGTGTTATGCATGAGGGC
>NIPM01000179.1:360196-384478 GCA_002738285.1 Holacanthella duospinosa | reverse complement strand
TATGTATTTCTGCTAAATCACCCTAAAGATAAGTTTTCAAAAATCTTTATACTTTTCAAAAAAAAATTTTTTTAATGCAGATTTATATGAAATTTATATGAAATTTTTGTAAAAAAAAATTTGAACTCGTGAATGATTCGTAAATCGTCTCGGAATGATATATGGAATGTTAATCGTCGCGTAAAGATATAAGAAGTGCGAAAGTAAAATGAGACAATTACCAGCTAAAGAAAGCTATAGATGAGTTTTAAATATATGTTTGTACTTCTGAATATTTTAATTTACATAACTAATAACTGGCCAACTCCAGGGCGTGCGGCATTTTTTCCAACGAATTTTAGAGGTCATGTTGCCGTGACCTTAGAGGTCACCAGTAACTGGAATTTAATGACTTAATAAGCTCTTAATCGCTTGTTAATTGCTTGCTAAAATATACTCACATTGGGGTCATAAGTGTATCCAGCTGACAATTAGTTGGGATAAACTTTGATTCATGGGAAAAAATGACCCGCCCTCCCAAGAACGGGGGGTATGGATTTATTTCCAACGCCTAGCGTAGTTGCCATATGTCTCCTCAATGCTTAGTACTATTATACACCGGGGATGTGCAAGAATGGATTGGAAAAATGCGGGTATGCATTCCTCCCGTGCTTTCCCACAACCCTCCCGTTCATTTCCGCATTCCAGCCGTGCGGAAATGAACGGGAGGGTTGTCAGAATAACGGGAGGGATGTGGGAATGAACGGGAGAGATGCGGGAAAGCATGGAAGGGATGTGGGTATACGCAAGAGGGCTGTGGAAAAGCACGGGCGGGATGTGGAAATGGACGGGAGGGCTGCGAGAATGGACGGGAGGAATGTGAGAATGGACAGGACTGGTGTGGGAATGCACAGGAGAGATGCTGGATTGCACAGGAAGAGCTATGGAAATCCACCGGAGGGATGCGAGAATGGTCGGGAGGCTGTGGGAATGCACTTGAAGGATGCGGGAAAGATCGGGAGGGCTCTGGGAAAGCACGAGACGGATACGGGAAAGATCTGGAAGGCTGTGAGAAAGCACGGAAGTGTGGAAAGGATTCTGTATCGCCTGGTGGTTAGATGTGAGGAGACTCGTACTCTAACAGTAGCCAATCGAGGTTTTAATCCCCAGAGCTGATGACAAGTATGAGTTAAAACTCTCCTGTGAGATAAGGAGACCCGTGGTCCAGTGTAAAAATACACAGGCTACTCTACTTTTATGTCTCACATAAGATGGCGAGCAGAATCCCGGTTCGAGTCTCCCCAACCACGAGACTTTTTCAAAGTCTTCCAGGGTTCTCACCCCGTTAGTTAAGTTATCTCTTTAGTTATTAATAATCTGGGCGTTTGAATTTCCGCCATTTGCCGAATCCGTAAAAAATGAAGTTTAGGTGTACTGGGATAGAGGATACAGTAGGCTCTTGAGAATGAACACTGGGGACCAGTGTTATTGCGAAGGAGGGATCTGTGGAAAGGATTCTGTATCACCCGGTGGTTAGATGTGAGGAGACTCGTACTCTACGTAGCCAAGCGAGGCTTTAATCCCCAGAGATAATGACAAGTATGACTTAAAAACTCTCCTGTGAGATAATGACAAGTATGAGTTAAAAACTCTCCTGTGAGATAAGGAGACCCATGGTCCAGTGTAGAAATACGCAGGCTACTCTACTTTTTGTCTCACAGAAGCGATGCGGGAATGGTCAGGATGGCTGTGGGAAAAAATGGAAGGCATACGGGAAATGTCGGAAGGGTTGTGGGAAAGCACGAGAGGGATGCGGGAATGGTCGGAAGGGCTGTGAAAAAGCATGGGAGGGATGTGGGAATGGACGGGATGGCTGCGGGAAAGCACGGGAGGGATGCTAGTATGGTAGTGAGGGCTGTGGTAAGCATACAACGCTAGAGATGCAGAGTCTAAAGTTTGGCACCTGTTGGATTTAAATCTTTACGCCCTTATGCATGGTACAAAAGGACCCCAGGAGTTTGCGAATTAAAGACTTTTCCATAAACCCTTATCGCTATTTCAACTGCTTAGTTGTCAATAGATTGCTAACAGCCCTCACGTGGGTTTCCACAGCTCTCCCGTGGGTTCCCTAAGCCCTCCCGTGGCTGCCCGCAGCCCTCCCGTAGGTTTCCACAGCCCTCCCCCTTGGGTTCACGCATCCCTCCCGTGGATTACTCCAGCCCTTCCGTGGGCTCTTGCAGCCCGCCCGTAGGCTATCGCAGGCCTCCGTTGGGTTCCCACAGCCCTCCCGTAGGCTCCCGCATCTCTTCCGTGGGTTTTCACAGCCCTCTCATGAGTGCCCGCAGCCCTTTTGTAGGTTCCCACAGCCCTCCCGTGTGTTCCCACAAACCTCAGCCCTCTCGTGGGTTCCCGCATCTCTCCAGTGGGATCCGCAAGCCGTCCCATGGGCTTCCGCAGTCCTTCCGTGGGCTCCCGTAGCCCTTCTGTGAATTTCCGTATTTCTCCCGTGGGTCCCCACAGCCTTCTTCTGCGGTTTCCCACACTTTCCGTGGATTCCTGCAGTCCTCCCATGGGCTCCCACAGGCCTTTCGTGTATTGCCGCATTCCTCCCGTGGGTTCCCGCTGTTACACCTTAAGATATTTAGACCTTAAGATTATAATAAAACTTTTTGTCCCTTAGAATTAAGGAAAAAACCTTGTGAAGAGCAAAAGTGCACTTAAGTGCACAAAGTGGCAATAATAATAAAACTTTCAGAAACATGAAAATACTTTTATGGTACCTTTTAGTGTAGTTAGAAGTGCTCCTAACCTTTACGTAATGTTAAGAGATGAGATTAAAATCCTATAAATAAAGAATTACCTAAACCTAGAAGAGTCAGTCTTGGCTGAGAACTTCCCAGTTCCACTAGAGCCTGAGAACTTACCAGTTCCAGTAAAGAACTTACCAGTCCTTTCAAGACTGCAAAGAACTTACCAGTTATAATACTTTTGAGGACAATAAGTAAATTTCAAAAAATTAGTTTACTAAAAAATGTAAGTAAAAAATTAATTCAAAAAAATTAAATAAACAAAAAATCAATTTATCAAAAAAGAATACGCGGAGTAACACCCTCAACCCTCACGTGAATTGCCGCAGCCCTACCGTGTCTTCTCTCAGCCCTCCCATTGGTTCCCGCAGCCCTCGTGTGGATTCTCGAAATAATCTCCAGAGTTCCCGCCGCCCTCCCGTGGGTCGCCGTAGCCCTCCCTTGGGTTGCCTTAACGTATTCGAATTTATTTTGTAATTTTGATTTATAATTTACACAAAAAAAAAATTGAAAATTATATTTTTTTGTTAACTCACCTTTAGTTTGGTGAACCTCGCATTCATAGCAAATCTGAAGAAAATCCATCAATATTTAGCGAAACTAGAACTGTTAGAATGATTTTTTCAATTATTCATTATTTTCATTGNATTTGCGCGCGTACTCTAACAACCAACAACCCAATCAAACATTCGATTACTTGTTTCATTTCAATCATTTATTACAACGAAATCACGCCCATCAGATCATCTTCTCTTGGTTTAATCTCGACTCATTGGCTTGGTAATTGAATTCAATCATCATACTGCTCATACCATCAGTAGGTTTACGCACTTGGAGGTAAAGTTTAATAAAATTTGTATGAACTAAGATGATTACATCGTAAAAAATAATTTGATAAATTTAAAAAAGTATTTTAATTTCTATATAACATCACTTTATTTTTGAATCATTATTTGTCAACTAAAAAACAAAGGGTTGGTAATTACAAAACTATAAATCAAATAGAAATATTATAAACAAAATTTTCATTTATATTTTATCGATGAAAATGAATTAATTGATACATTTTGAAATATTTTAATTTTAAGAATATTTAAAGGTTCATTGTTCAGTCGGGTGAAAATGTACAGAATCCTGTCTCCAAGGGTACAGAATCTTGTACCTCATAAAGTACAAGGTTGTGTAACCTTCGAGACAGGATTGTACTAGAGGGCTGCAGGAACCCACGGAAGGGCTGAGGGAATTAACTGGAGGGCTGCAGGAACCATACGGGAGGGCTGTGGGAACCTACTTTAGGCTTGAGGAAACTCACGGGAAGGCTGCGGGAATCCGCGGGAGGGCTGCGGGAACCCACGGGAGGGCTTCCGAAGCTTCGCGGCAACCCTATTGAATACTAAGCGAAAATGTTAAATATTTAATCCTAACATTGTTAATACGATACGAAATTTGTTATTAATTAACTTGGTCAACGGAATAAGGAGAAAACCAGGGACAGACGGTAGACGGTTATGGGGGTACCTGAAGTCCGTTGTTTTTTAAGATCCTCGCCCTGAGACAATTGAACAAATGAAAGCGTCTATTATCGGATCCGTTGCTGCAATCCCTGTTGATACTTTTCATAATGTACGACGGGAATTCTACGATCGCCTGGGTTACGTTACTAATACCAACGGAGCTCATTTTGAGCAATTTATTTGTTGAAATATAGACAAACAATTTTATTAGAAGTTTAGCAGTTTATACGATTGGATCATTTCGAATATGTATATAATAATGATAAATTTTTGATTCAACTACCGTTTAACCTCGCAATAACTTTTTCTTACTTCTAGCACTGTATGATGCAGTGCAACACTCTAAATTTCTGACGCATTTTTCATAAAAACTTTCTCCATATGGTACTTAATTCTGGTGGACCCTGTATACACCTTATGGGACAACAACAATAAAAAACATCCTAACTTTAATCCATCCTAACGAAGGTTAATAAACAATTCATTTTTCAATATTTTGAAATAAAATTCAAAACTCCGTTAGATATTCGTATGTTCTAAATATCTAAAAAGTTTGAAGGTAATCCGTAAAGATTTACAAAAGTTACAGTTGTTAGGAAACACCAAAAACTCTAATGGTAATTTCCCATTAGTAAGCAGGACGGCCATTTTGTGAACGAAATGAATAAAAAAGATTCAATACTATAATAACTAGAGGGAGCAATTAACGATAAAACTCAAAAATAACGGAATACACAGGATGGCATTGAGTGACAATCCGGTCAACAAAAGTGAACCGTTTCCATAGCATTTGGGCTAATTTTTTCGAATTTTCAAATTTAATTGAAAAAAAAACTAACCCTCTGATGTCTGATTCAGTAATCAGTGTACTTGTACCTATCCGAAATTTCACTTTATTTTACGCAACTGAGCAACGACCGCGGACAATTATGCGTATTATTTACATTTTCTTTTCTATAAAATTTTTTTTTGTTCAATTTCGTAGGAATAGGGATTGATACGCCCTGTCCCTAGATAACTAAAATAGTAATATTCAACTTAATCCGTATCTTCAGAACTTGACTTTACGTTATTAATTAATTTATTATATTAATTATACTAGTCATTATATTAACCATTTTTAAATTTTTTTCATACTTTCAAAGCAACTGCAGTTCTTTCAGCAACTCTTTGGAAAGGAATTGGTAGATTTGATTCTTGGATTGCGACTGAATTAATTGATCCTTCGATTAAAACTTTTTCGTCTTCAAAATAATTTTTCACATTTAGAATAGTTCTTTTCTCCTGTTCAATTTTAGCTTCATTGTTTACTTTACATTCTTAGAACTTAGAATAGGAGAAATATTTTCAAACTATTATTTGTATTCCAAAAGAAAATTAATCAGAACAAGTTTGTTTATTTGCACATTTCTGGGAGCAATGAACTCTGCGACGAGAATGCGCAGACGCATGAAATGTTTTTTAATTTTCTAACCTTCCTGTGCATCAAATTTAAAAGTGTTATTTTGGATAGAGTTACAAGTGCACTCATTTTTAAATCAGACATTAGTACATCCTGAGGATGAAGTTATTTAGTTTAACATTATGGAAAAACTGTTACTAGAATACAATAATGTAAATTAATTGGCTGACGAGACTTCCCGCACTATAAATATTCAAATTGTTGTAAGGTGAGGTCATTCACTCCAAAAATAAATTAAATGTTGTTTCACTGTTTAAACCAAAATGATTTTATATTTTGTCAATCTTCAATTCTTCATATAACAGTGTGAGTTTTTTGGTAGGAAACGCAGACACCTGATTTACATTACCCCCACCCATCTCAGTCATCATTCATGGGCATATGAATTTGTGAAATTTTATTAAGTGTATGGCATATTTAATTTAAAATACCACAAGATAACGGATGTTGCATGCGGATCCAATTTCGCAGCAGCTATCACTGCTACTGCCACTTCTTCTCCTGTAGCTGTCTTGTGTCTGTTTTTAGGCGTAGTGTCAAGCAGCGTGAACGAGTTTTCAAATGCTTCTGCAATTTTTTTGATCGTCGCCTTACTCCTGATTTGATGGTTTGCTGTGGCGGGATGGGCATTGTACTGGGCCATAAGTTGCTCGTAACGCCCGTTGTATACTTTGCTTTCTCAGTCCGTTGTCTGACAAAAGTACAGTATGATTAGTGAATTTCATGTCAACAAATCTAATTTCTATTAGCAACAATATTGAAATGGTTAGGAAATTTATTAATCATACTGCACTTTCTCCAGACAACGAACAGAGTAAACAAAGTATACAACGGGCGTAACTGTCGTCAGGAAAACTGTATCGATATTTTATGACAATAAACCTAAGGTGCGCTTGTACACCCATGTCAAAACGAAATAAAAACGAACGATGAAACCAATTTGAGTTAAATAAAGAATTTTTATCCTTCTGAAATTTTCCGATAACTTCAAATCAAAACAGGACAGGATATTATACGAGAAATCCAATAAACCACTGATTGATTGATTATCAGCCATCTGTAGGCAATCTCTGTCTATTTCTGGTGAGTTCACTAATATAATTTTGTTTTAAAACTTTTTCATAAAAATTCCAGTTTCCAATGGAAATGGCTCAAAAACAAAAGTAACAGATATATCCTAAGACAAAGAATGGGCTGACCAGATGTTGCCATTAACAGTAATTTAACGATTTTTGAGAAATTAAAAATTGTGATTTCATATTTTTGCTATCCACAGGTACGACGGAATTACCTGAGTACACCGAAATCGAATTGACAGATACTAGTGGAGGTGGTAGTCATATCCAAAAGCTTTGGATGACTAGTTTCGGGGTCACTGTCCTCCGACTTTTCACCTTCCTCTGAATCAACATTCTCAACATCTTTTAGTTTTACATATTCATAATAATTCCAAAGAGTTTGAAAACAACTAATTTGATTCAAGTTACATTTGTTTGATTACAAGTTATATGAATTATATCACAAACAAACGTATTTACCAAATTATTTCAATAAAAAAATATTGCCTAGCAGTATGGGTAAATGCCTAGAAGTATGGAAATTAAATTTGTACAATATGTAAATTAATTGCTATGTATTCCATAGCTCGGGGATTTTCTAATTATGGTTTCCCATTGGTATGCGTTGGTCCGAATGGAATGATCGATAGGTCTAACGGACAGATTATAACACAGCTTGATAGCAGAACTGATGTCTGAGGTTACAGCATTGAAAAGTGGGGTAAAACACTTAGAGAAAATCATGTCTCCAAGAGTAAAAGACTCAACGTCATGATTTTCGAAATTCAAGTTTTTCGAAAAAATTCTGAGACGCTTTAGTCAGTCCTTCTCTCGGAGTCACTGGTTTTGGGTGACTCTGACTCAATAGAGAAATGGGAGTCACTGAGTCGTGACTCTGTACCTTTCCAACGTGACTCTGAGTCGTGACTCACTAGAAAGAGTCATGACTCCCAAGCAACAAAGCGTTACTGTTTACATATTGCTTTTTCTTTACTACCAAATTCTTTTCAACTCCCGCAACACAACAAATCTGAGAGTGGGAGTTTGCTACCGCGTGGCTCGTGTTTAGTTTGAAGCACACTTGTAACTTACACCACTACACATCGAAATCGAACTCCAGATTTTAATAAAAATCTAAATTCAACGCTTCTAAAAATTCCAACTTCCAATCAGAATCAAAGTAGACAATAGCCATTTGAAATAGAAATGTAAGTCGAAATCGATGATTTTAAAGAACCACGAAATCTAATCATAATTCATATTTTAAAATAGTCTAGATCTAAATCCATGATTTTAAGTTTCTCAAAATCGAAATCCATAACATTTCAGGGCATCGAAATTGAAATTTACTAAGATCTGGAGATAAGTTTCAAGCGTGTATAATAAACGGAGTTATCTTAAGATAGGCAAAGTTTTATACTTAAAAAAAATTCGTAATTTTAAGGTGCTCGAATTCGTAATCCGTGATTCGAAGAAGATCCAAATCCAAATTTAATTCAACTTTTCAGTCGAAATTGAAATCGAAGTTTAAGTCTCGGCACAAACTGTAAGCTAAATCGAGATTCAACATTAATAATTAGAAATCGAAACCAAAATCTTTTCAGTGATTTGAAATTTTGAATTTAGATTTCAAGCTAATTTACAAGTGCGGTTTGATAATTACGCAGTAAAAAAAATTGAGTTAATTGAAGAAAGTCAATAAAATAAGAAAAGTTCAAAACATTCCGATGTGTTCAATCATCGATTATTTAAATAGATTTGACAAGAACAATCAGTGTAAATATTGTATGTGAGGTAATTTAATTTTAAATCGGATCAAAAATAAAGAATTCCAAAAATTTATTGAAGAGTCTTTGACAGAAAAGAGCAGGTAACTTAGAGTCTTTGTATCACTCATTTTGAGCTTTGAATACGCATTATGCTCATTTTAGTGTAAAAAGAAAAATATGACATTTCTGTGAATCTGAGTCACTGAGTCATGACTCTGAGTCACCTGACTCTGACTCAAGCTTCATGAGTGATTCTATAAGAGTCACTGAGTCAGGTTCATTGGGTCATTAAAATTCATGACTCTGACTCAGTATGAGAATGGGAGTCAGCGAGTCATGACTCTGAGTCACCTGACTCTGACTCTGAAGAAAATGGGAGTCATTCGAAACCCTATTCTAAACCGGGTCAAGTCAACAACAATCACACATGGGCGTTTGAGGTTCGGCGAACTTTGAGGTTCGGAAAAATTTCATCGAACCCCGAACCGAACATTGTTCGATACGGGTTCGGTTCGGGCTCTACATTTTTTAATTAGTTACCGGTTTGGTTCGGTTCGACACAGTGTAGGTTCGGTTCGGGTTCGGTGCGGTGTTAAATTTTTGTACTTAGGAATCGGTTCGGTTCGGTTCGGTTCGTAGCTGAGCCTGGTTCGGTTCGGGAAGTTCGGCGAACCCGAATGTTTGGATATTAGATGGGGCAAGGTAATTTTACAAACACTCGGTTTTTAATTGTTCCAGACTTCAGTTTATCACTGACACTGAGCAGCGCACTAACTTGCCAGAACACCAATTTTTTATTTTTACAAAGTATTTTATTGCTGTATTGCTTTGTTTTTGAACTTAGTATGTATTTGTCTTCTGTGTAGCGTGTGTTGCGGATTGTCGTGTAGGGAAATGGGCAGGGCATTGAATCGATTATTACTTTATTGAATGTACTTGTATTTACTTTATTTTGTATTTTGAATTTGTTCAATACTTTGTAATGTAATTACTTTACATTTTCCTTCAATCTACTATATCAAAGACCAAGAGAAAGACACACTTTGTAACTAAGTTCGAAATAGAAATCTGAAATTTCGATTATTCGAAATCCAAATCGAAATTTCGAGTACAATTTGGATTACTTGGCAAAATTTAAATTTAAATTTTCATTTGGCGGAGCGGGAAAGTTATTAAATTCGATTTCAATTTCGAGTTCGAATGTCTAGTGTTGGATTTCAATTTCGATTTGTATTGAAATTAAATTTTGGTTTTGATTTTGAATGAAAAATTGGATTCGATTTAGTTAGATCCACTAGGGATTATCGGTTGTAATGCTGAGCACCTTAAAATCGTGGATGTTGACTTACAAAATTCAAAATCGAAATCAAAATAATGAAATAGAAATTAACATCCTAACAACCTAACTTATTCAAATTGTTCAAATTAAATCAATTATTACAATTTGAACCAATTACTGACGTAAATTTTATTGTAAGCAATCATGTTAATTTTTTCCACTAATTTCATTCTGCTTTTTTAGAAAAGGTGGAAAGTTGAGAAATTTTAATTCAATTTGAAATATAGTTTAAATTGAATATGAAAGTAATTCGTTAACTGACTAATATCAAAAGTCCACGGATAACATTGCCCGACCTCGGATACACTTCGGTAGAATTTATAAATGTATGGAAATTTCTGAGCAGTGCAAAGTGAAACTGGCGCGCAAAGTGAAGGCAAATGTGAAATTATAAGTTAGCTTGGGTTCGGTTCGGTTCGACAGGTACGTGGTTCGGTTCGGTGCGTTCGGTTCGATTGGGTCGAGGTTCGGTTCGAGAGAGTAAAATGTTAAAGTAGAATCGGGTTCGGTTCAGTTCGACAGAGTCGAGGTTCGGTGCGGGTTCGGTGCGCTAAAGTAAAATTTGAAGTTAGTTCGGGTTCGGCTCGGTTCGAAAGAGGCGAGGTTCGGTTCGGGTACGGTGCGGCAGAAATATTTTGTACTAGGTTCGGCGAACCACAAACGCCCATGTGTGACAACAATGAACCGAAATGAAAATCCAAAATGTTGTCCTTAGAACTACTTAGTAGCTCTAAGAACAACTAAACAATAAAATCTAAAACAAAAACTACAAAAGTTATTTAGCTTTGTGTGAAATAAAGCTTTGCTTTATTTCACACAAACATAAAAACAATACACAAACAAACACAACAATACACTCACGCAGAGAGTACTAAAAACAATAATCAGTCCTCTCAGTAGGACAAAAAAATAATAATAAGCCCTTTTCTACTATCACAAGACAAGTAGGAAAAAGGACAAAAACAAGAGAAAAAACTCAAACAAAGGGATATGTTCTTCAAACTCCTCTTCACGGTAACTCGGATGATCCTCACGACAGAATTTCTGGAAATCCTGTAGTGGAAGCTTCGCGCCGTTAACGCGCATGCACCCACCACTGTCCCGTGACGCTCGCGTTGTCAGACTCTGCACTGTCCCCGAACGCGTCTCCACTCTCGAACCGACGTTTCTAAAGCTTATTCCGCTTTCATTATCAAGGTAGAAAATCGAAAAGCGCATTTTCCGGATAACTTTATGGCATGAAAAATATTTCATCCGTATCCTCTACGCGCAATTGAAAAAATAGAATTTTTCAATGGAGGTAAAAATAAAAAATAAAATAAAAAAATTATCAAACTTAAATAAATTCTAAGTAAAATTTCCATGACAACAATAACATGTTTAAATTTTACTTGAAACTTAAAATTTGCATTATGTGCAAAATAAAACATGTTACTTTTTATAATATGAAATAAAGATCCTATATCCAAATGAAATTAAATGTTAGCGAAAAATTGAAATGACGTTAGAGGGGCAACCGAACGAAATACTTGGTCCAATTTATCTAATATTGGACCAAATATTCCAAAACCTCGTTCGGTCGTTTGTGAAAATACGAACACACCAAAATATTCGGTGTTGCTCTGCAACGAGGATTTGCGGCTTAACCCAGTTATGCCACAAAATTATAATTAGATTTGAACCAATCGTCATTTTGCAAATTTTTATGAACGTTATACCAGTATTTAATAACATTTAGTGACATAACTAAAGATGAAACGAATTCTAAATTTCTTTTATACTAAAAATGGCTTCCATATGTCATTAATTTGCCATCCAACATGCAAATTCATTAATTTTGATTTGCTACCTAAAATATGCATAGACTCTTTATATTTTCTATGCCAGTACCTATCTTCAAATTAGATGACTTTAGAATTATCAAAATATATATTATGATTTCCTGACAAATTATACCAATAATGCTTTGCGACCGCAGACGCCTCGCATTTAGGGTTTTTTGTTGCTGCCTTATATTCTTTAATACGAGTGGTAAGACAACTCCCAGTTTCTCCTATATATTTTGCATTGCAACTACATAAAATTTCATAAATACAGCTTCTATCTTTTTGATGTAATTTATCCTTTGGATTCCCAAATACCTTCCCTAATTTTAAACCTGGTCGAAATGAAACTAGGAAACCTTTACTTCTTAAAACTCTACCAATTTCAGATGAAATGCCTTTATAGAAAGGAATAGCTATTCTATTATGATTATCTGATGAATTTGAAATATTATTGTTATTCAAGTGAATCCTATTTTTGACATTTTTAATGCTCCTTAAAATATGACCGCGTGGATATCCAATTTTTGCTAAAGCATCTATAACATGAAGTATCTCCCTATCCAGAGAGTCTTTATCAGATATCATGAAAGCTCGATATATTAAAGAATCGATTACCGATAATTTATGACTCAGTGTATGATATGAATTGAAATTTAGGTATCTATCTGTGTGTGTTGGCTTTCTATATACCGAATGACGTAATGTGTTATTATTCTTACGTTTTACTAAAACATCAAGAAATGCTAATCTCCCCTCAATTTCCTTCTCACAAGTGAACTGTATAGCTGGATGAAATGAATTGATCCTATTGAAAATAATATCAACTTCATTTTTATTAACAATTGCCCAAATATCATCTACATATCTTCTCCATACCCTAATATTTATTTCATGCGGGACTATTGAGTTCTCCAATTTATCCATGAAAATATTGGCAAAAATTGGTGAAAGTGGAGAACCCATAGCCGCACCTTCTACTTGACTGTAATATTTCCCTCTCCATTTAAAATAAGTGCATTTTAAACATTTCTCCATAAGACTCAAAACCTGATCAATGTCCAAATGCGTTATCCGTCTCCACGAGTCACAGGCTATTAGCCTCTCCCTCGTGAAGCCCTTTAAGAAGAGTAGGTTTCCTAGTTTCATTTCGACCAGGTTTAAAATTAGGGAAGGTATTTGGGAATCCAAAGGATAAATTACATCAAAAAGATAAAAGCTGTATTTATGAAATTTTATGTAGTTGCAATGCAAAATATATAGGAGAAACTGGGAGTTGTCTTACCACTCGTATTAAAGAATATAAGGCAGCAACAAAAAACCCTAAATGCGAGGCGTGTGCTGTCGCAAAGCATTATTGGTATAATTTGTCAGGAAATCATAATATATATTGGGATAATTCTAAAGTCATCTAATTTGAAGATATGTACTGGCATAGAAAATATAAAGAGTCTATGCATATTTTAGGTAGCAAATCAAAATTAATGAATTTGGATGTTGGATGGCAAATTAATGGCATTTGGAAGCCATTTTTAGTATAAAGAAATTTAGAATTCGTTTCATCTTTAGTTAAGTTACTAAATGTTATTAAATATTGGTATAACGTTCATAAAAAGTTGCAAAATGACGATTGGTTCAAATGTAATTACAATTTTGTGGCATAACTGGGTTAAGCGGCATATCCTCGTTGCAGAGCAACACCGAATATTTTGGTGTGTTCGTATTTTCACAAACGACCGAACGAGGTTTTAGAATATTTGGTCCAATATTAGATAAATTGGACCAAGTATTTTGTCCGGTTGCCCGTCTAACGCCATTTCAATTGTTCGCTAACATTCAATTTCATTTGGATATAGGATCTTTATTTCATATTATAAAAAGTAACATGTTTTATTTTGCACATAATGCAAATTTTAAGTTTCAAGTAAAATTTAAACATGTTATTGTTGTCAGGGAAATTTTACTTAGAATTTATTTAAGTTTGATAATTTTTTTATTTTATTTTTTATTTTTACCTCCATTGAAAAATTCTATTTTTTCAATTGCGCGTAGAGGATACGGATGAAATATTTTTCATGCCATAAAGTTATCCGGAAAATGCGCTTTTCGAATTTCTACCTTGATAATGAAAGCGGAATAAGCTTTCGAAACGTCGGTTCGAGAGTGGAGACGCTTTCGGGGACAGTGCAGAGTCTGACAACGCGAGCGTCACGGGACAGTGGTGGGTGCATGCGCGTTAACGGCGCGAAGCTTCCACTACAGGATTTCCAGAAATACTGTCCTGAGGATCATCTGAGTTACCGTGAAGAGGAGTTTGAAGTCAACATTACCGGATGGAAAAGGTTAAAAAATGAATCTATTCTTATCTCTCCTTGTGGAGAGATAAGAATAATCACTGTAACAAAAGAATAATAATAATTATTATTCACACTGGTCCCTCTTCCCACCAGACCGCATGTCCTCATGCCTGAGGGTCAGGACCCGGGCAATTCCTCGCCTCGTGTTCTTTCCTGTGACACGAGAAACATTTGCGGCGAGTTAAGGCCCCACTCCTTTTAACCCCCAGCTTCGCCCGGGGTTCTCGGGGGGTTGGCCATAGCGGCTCTGACCGAGCCTAGAATGGAAAAGAGATCCTCAGCCGACCTCATAATCACAATAGCGCCTCCAGGCGTGGCGGCCCCTGGGAGTTTTGGGTCTCTGGTGGTCCAAAGTTCGGTGGGCGAGGTGGTGGCGGCTTGGAAGTAGACGCGCGGGCCGTCGCCTTTATCTTCCCTTGATTCTGCTGCTGGGCCACGAATTTGGCCACAGCGGCAGCGGCTGTAGAGGGTACTGGTGTGGGCCCCATCTTCCCCTTCGATGGTGGAATCTTGACTCCCTGCCCGGGAGACCCAACCCTGAGGTGAGCCACCGCCTACGTCCCCCTGTCCAAATTCCATAGGTTAATGACCTATAAACACAAATTAAATAAAATTAGAAAATAATAAATAAACCTCAAGATTTGAGGGAACAAATCCTCAACTATCCCAAAACAAATTTAGGGATGGTAGGAACTAATCCCACAAATCTTGGAACTTGAAAATATCTAACAATAATGAGGGACTTACCTTCCATTACGTCGAGTCCGACCAGCCTAATCGACGAGGAGCTTTTCGGCGTCTGGTGGAGCGTCTAAATAGAGGTGCGGGAGCTACGCTGTCGGAAACACAACTGTCAGTTCTTCTAGCTCCGCCGCAGCCTTTTATAAACTTTCTGCTACTAGACTCTACTGGAAAAGTCACTAGCCTCTTAGGTGTTGACTTTACAACGGCCAATCTCTTCATTTGGCTAATTTTTCTTTCGTCTGACTTTTCAGACGAAGTTTTCGACCTCATTTGTTTACTAGACTCCCTAGTAACATACTTAATTTGACTACTGGACAAACCAGTAGTATGTCCACTACTCATTTGACTACCGGACAGACCAGTAGTATATCCGTTACCTGTTATGGGTACAACGGTGTCAAATGAGTTCGAACTCAAATTAGTTCTCGGTTCAACAATAGGAACAGAGGTCGGCAGGGCCCTATCTCCAACTAATGGAGTAGAGTTGCGACTGACTCTATCTGCCACAAATGAAGTAGAGTTGCTAATGGCTCTATTGGACAAACAGAGTGTCAACAACTTATGTTCGGCTCATCTTCAACCGATGAAGAACTGAGTCTAACTGGCCTTTTAACCCTCTTATGAAACGAACTCCATGAGGGGGCATCAGTATCACTTTTAAACTCACTATGGAGGAGAACTAAGTCGTTAACATGTACGACCACATGTCTCCTCCCCTTTCCATCTAGTGGTTTAATCTTATAATCCACGAGCCCTATTTGCCCTATCACATCAAAAGGACCAAACTTTTGTGGGAGAAAAGCCTAAGTGAGACCAACCTTTGTCACTGGCACAATTCTGAGAACTTTGTCTCCGACCTAAAACTTCGTTGGGATCCTTTTCTTATCAAATCGACTTTTTGATTTTTCATGGGCCATACGTCAGTTTCGCTAGGCCGTGCACCTAGCTACGTCCAGATCTCTCGGATATTGTCTTTCAATTTCCTGACTCGACCCTAATGGTAACTCTAAGTCTATTGGGAGCCTAGGTTCTCGTCAATACATTATGCAAAACGGAGTAAACCCAGTGGACTCATTCCTAGTCGAATTGTACGCGAATGTGGCCGCTGCCAATCATTCATCCCAATCTTTCTGGGATGCCCTTGTAAATCTCTCACAAGCTTTGAAGTGAATTGACGACCTTGGTCAATCACAAACTCTTTAGATACCGAGTGTCGCAACAGGATTTTATTCCATATCGCTTCGACAACACTCTCAGCCGCCGTTGACTGTACCGCTAGTGACTCAACATAGCGACTAAAGTGATCTATAATGATCAAGGCATACTTATTGCTACCTTTTCGGACGCGACCAACGGACCGATAAAGTCTATACCAACTCTCTGGTGTGGAGCACATACCTCCTCAAAGTGTTGCATAAGACCTTGACCAGGAGTGCTGCTAACTGTATGGATTTGAGATACAGAGCATCCAAGGACAGACCTTCGAGTGTCTCTGTAAACTCCCTTCCAGTAAAATCTAGATTTTACTGTAGTCCATGCTCTGGTCATTCCTAAATGACCTCCCAACTCATTGGCATGGATAGACGTAAGGACTTCTTTCCTTAGCCCCTTAGCAAGAACTAATTTCCAAGGCCTACCATCGGGCTCATAAGATGCGAAATGTAAAATTCCATCTTGGACACTAGTCCTCTATGTGTGGAACTGGCGCTCTAAGACCAGTCTTTACCTGAAGAGCGACCTTTGGCTTCCTCAATAAACGTTAGAATTTTTCCAACCAATGGATCCTCTAACTGCTTAGCTCTTAGATCTACACCTTCCAGAACAAGCACGTCCGATGAGTACATCGACTCAGGCGAACAAATCGAATCATGTGACAACTGATCCACGTCATTTGCAGTTTTTCCTGGACGATGCTGGATGGTCATGTCTTGCGCTTGTAGCGCAAACTACTACCTGGCTAATCGCCCATGTGGGCCTTTCACTGAAAACACCATTTCAGTGCACTGTGATCCGTGAGCACAGTGTAGTGTAACCCATACACATTTGGTTTAACTTTTTGAATCGCGAACACCACAGCGAGGCACTCCTGCTCACTGGCTGTGTACCGTATCTCTACATCAGTCATCGATCTACTTGCGTAGGCAATGACTCGTGGTTTTCCGTCTTGTATCTGTACAAGCGTGGCTCCTAAGCCATAACCATTACTGTCTTAGTGAATCTTAGTATCAGCGTTTTCCATAGATTAGGCTAGTATTGGGCTCGTAACTAATGCGAGCTTCAGCTTATCCAACGCTGTCTGCTGGGACTCATTCCAGACGAATGGTTGCTCTTTTCTCAATAACAAGTTGAGTGGCATAGCAATATTGCCAAAGCCTTTGACAAAACGTCTGTAATAACAACATCTGATGTGAGTCTGAGTGGTGGGGGTAGGAAATTTAGTCACTGCAGCAACTTTTCCTTGGTCGACTTCGACTCCCTCACTCGAGATCACATGACCAACATACTCAATCTTATCAGCCCCAAAACGACACTTATTCGTTTTTAGGGTTAGGAACGCACTCCTAAGGCATCGCAGCACAGCTCTTAGCCTCTGCTGATGCTCTTCAAAATCCTTAGTAAATACGATGAGGTCATCCAGGTATACTAATACCATGATCCACTTAAGACCTGACAACACCGCATCCTTTAAGTATTGAAAGCTCGACGGTGCGTTACATAAACGCATCGCCAGTCTACGAAATCGGTAAAGACCATCAGGCGTGGCAAACGCGGTCTTCTCCTAATCCCTCGCGTCACCTTGTATCTGATAGAAGCCTGAGATAAGATCTAGCACTGTGAAGTACTTAGCTTCACCTAATCGATCGAGAGCGTCTTCCATTCTTGGAAGCGGGTAAGCATTTTTTTAGTCATAGAATTAAGCTTCCGGTAGTCGATACATAATCGAAAACCTCCGCTCTTCTTCGACACCAAAGCAACAGGCGCAGACCATGAAGATATCGACACTTGGACTATCCCTGGTTCCAGGAGCTCTTCTACTTTTTCCTTTATCCTACCGCGCTCTACAAAAGACTCACGGTAAGGATGGAGCCTTATCGATAGACTTTCTCCCGTATCGATTTTGTGCTCAAACAGATTGATCTTACCAACCATAGCTTTTTCAGTTACAAAAACTTCAGAAAATTCATCTACTACTTTGAGAATTTCTTTCTGCTCACTCAGAGTCAGATTCTCACCAAGTTTTACTCCAAGCCTGAGCTTGGCCTCTTCGACAGAATGACTTACATCAAATCTAGAGGTCGAGCTACACTCACTAAAGCCCTCGACCTTACAATATACCAGTCATTGCCCTACCACGGGCATTACTCTACCCCAGACATTACTCAACCCCGATATGACACAACTCTAGACATTCCCCGACTCCGACATTACCAGACTACGAGAATTATCGAACCACGGGCATTACCCGACTTTGGACATTACCTTTATCCGGAAACTACCCGACTTTGGGCATTACCTTTATCCGGGAACTACCCGACCCAAGGGCATTACCCGAGCCCGTGCATTGCCCTACCCCGGAAATTAGCCGGCACCCTGGCATTATCCGAACCCTACCTTACAGTATGCCAGGCATTACCTTACCCCCAATATTATCCTGCCCCTGGCGTTACCCTTCTCCAGACATTGGCCGACCACGACTTTACAATATGCTAAGCAATACCCGAGCCCAGTCATATCCCTAACCAGACATTACCCGACTACGACTTTACAATATGCCAGAATTACCCTTCCCCGGGCATTACCCTGTCCGAAACATTACCGTATCCCGGACATTACCCAATGTCAGGTAATTTACCCAGACCTCCCTACCGCTAAATCTCCCTCGCTACCGCTAAATCTCCCTCGCTACCGCCAAATCTCCCTCGCTACCACCCAACCGCCCTCCTTATCATTCCCTTCACCTTCCGTACCGTTCACCTTTCTCCCTACGCTTTATGCATTGCAACACATGATTATGCAATTTTGCAACGGTTTATTATTTGTGGTGCAGCCGTGTATCAATTGAAAGCTTCCGCAGAATCGCACATTCTGTCGAGAAATAGGATTAAGTGCGAGTCCTCAAAAAATCACAGAAACTTCTCCGCGACTGAGCCGCATCATAAAACGAATTGGAAGGTGGAATCGCACAAGAGGAGAAAGAAAAGCTTCTTCCGCATTGTTTCTACTAATGGTCTTATTCTTAAATGACGTTGCCTCAAAAACGATTATGATAATCGGAATCAGGATAAACAATTTTTTTAAATGACAATCCTTATTAAAATAGATCCGTTAAGCTACGCTTAGACTCCTTCAGGTTCAGTTTTAGCTTCCGATTCTGATTCCGAATTAGCGGATTCGGGTTTAGAAAGTATAAATGCTCTGACAGTTTAAGTTTCAGTATTTATAGAAACTGAAGCTGAAATTTTTCAACAATTTATACTTCTGTTTCCACATTCACAAAATTTCGAACAAAAAATAATAAATTAAATTTTACATTCTTCTGGATGAACCTTTTGTTATTAGCTTTAGCTATATTATAGCTATACTGAGGAGAAAATAAGCGTAAGGGATCTATATCAGAAGCATATTTCAAAGATGAGATGTTAGCTGAGAAATGAATTTTCTCAAAGAATTCGTCACTAGATGATCACTATCAACGGTTCTTCAGGCAAGCCTATAATAGAGTTTAACAATAACTTAACTTAAGTTAACAGATATTACTTTTCATAATTGAAAAATTATTTGTCCATTCTGTTAACTATCTGTTAATACATAAATGTATTTGTCACAAATACATTTATAATTATCTTGTCGAGAAAGCCAGGCGTATTGTCCAGCCAAACAAATTGACCCACTTGAGTCTAATTTCCATGGAAGAGAAATTTTTACTCGCGATGGGTTGAAGTCGGATGATTCCTGTTCACTTTGAGAATTCATACTCTCACTTTGATATGCAATTTTGAAAAGTGACAGTTTGTTGTGTTTCCGTTGTTTGGAGTTTGAATTCCACATCTCGGATTTTTTTTGACCTTCTTCGATTTCTCATAAGGTCAAAATGGCCTATGAAAGTTTTGCCTAATGGTAAGGTAAGTAACTTTTATCTTAAATACTTTTCTTTACGCTGATTCCGGATGACAGGTCAAGGTAAAGACCTATTCCCCATAACACATAAAATAGACCCCATGAATGTTGTTAATCTCGAGGAGACAAGTAGCTTATGCCAAAGACATTTTCAACCTAACAAAGTTTAACTCAACTGGTTTAAATCGCTTAGTATTATTAGGTTATTAGGTTAGAGTTGTTAAAGGGTTTGACTTTTAACTGTGACACCTCAAGGTGTCACCAGAGACGAAAATGTCATTGACAAAAGTTACGTGTCTCACCCAGATGATCAACATTTATTGGGTTCATTTTGTGCTTGATGGGGAATGGGAGGTCTTGACGTTGACCTGTGACCTTTATGGGATCGGCGAATAAAAAATGTTAAAGATAAAATGTTATTTTCTTTACCATTTGGCATAACTTTCGTACAGATAAATTTGTGGCTTATGAGACATCGGAAAACGTTAAAAAACTTAAAAATCCGAGATGTGGGATACAATTTTAAAAACTTTTTTCCGTCTAAACTATCTAATAAGATTAAAACCTACCTTTTTATGTATGACCTTTCATACAAACAGGGATGCTTCTTCACTTAAACAAATCCATGCTGTGAAAAACATCTGGTTTGAAATTGTTTAATTTGGTCGTACACACCATTGAAATGAGTTCAGCAATGCACTATAGTCAGCAGAATCCCGTTTCCGGATTCACAAAAGTTGAATGAAACCATAATCACAAAACTGCCAAAATTTCTGTTTCTTAACAAACTGAGGAAGTATATGTTATAACAATAATCTTAGATACACTCCAAAGCTGTGATTAATCTCAAATAGTTTTTCCATATTTGTTATGTAGGTCATCTAAACCAAAAGTAATCAATAGTCATACCTTCAACAGCTTTGTCCTAATTTAATTCTACTAACATTGCTTTCTTTGAGTTTAGAAAGGAGTGAGAAACTAGGAGCAAGAAAGAAAGCATGTAGAATACTCCTGTTAAATATCCACTCAAAAGCAAATAAAGTCTAACATTTTACTTCAATTTTAACTTTAATTTAGTGGCCCAGCAAAGCTAAATCCATTGTATAACAGTATAAACTCAATGTCCGTTTTTGAAAAACCTGAAACTTTCAGGTTTCTCAGATTCGGAATTGGAACCTGAAATTGGCGTATAAGCGTCTTATTTTGCAAAACCTGACAAATTTTTGGTTCAAATACGGAAACTGAAGGGAGTCTAAACGTAATTTTAGCGTCCCGTTCCGTTTGCTTCCATTATACCAATTTTTTTGATACAACCGTACATTTATTTGGAAATTAGTTTGCAAAAGTTTGTAATGATTTAAAGAATACTCGTTCTGTCACTTCGAATAGTCCGTGAGTGTGGATATCTGAAAATCGCAAATATTAGTACTCGTGCACAAATTCAGTGTGAGTACTCGAAATTTCGAGTACTCGCGCTTATCCTTATTTAATACAATTAAATAATATTTATATCTTATATGCTTATATTCTTTATTAAATGCTGTTCATAATGCTTATTATCTGTTATACCCTGCATCTCAGAAAACACCGATACATAGAGAACGAAGATGCTTTTAAAGAGAAATGGAGCATACTTTTTTTCGTTATTGAGTTTTAAACATCTCCTTTCTCGTTACATTCACGGCTGGCTTTAGGGATTAGATTTCTCCATGACTCCCAGTTTGGCCGGAGTCAGAGTCATTGACTCTGGGAGTCATGACTCTGACTCTTTAAATGTTGGGAGTCGACTCTCGGAGTCATGACTCTGACTCCTTGAATTTTAGGAGTCGACTCTGAGTCAGAGTCAGAGTCATAACTCCGAGGTGACATAACACAAAAATGGCAAATCGGGTAGGACAATCTGAAACTAAAATTTTTTATACGTTTAGTCAAGTTTCCTTGACAACAAGAAACTAAAATAGCCACTTTCATCAAGTTAAATAAATAATTCTTAACTTTTTTTTAAATATTCTTTGTAAAAATAACTATCGAAATAATATTTGCATGTAAATTTTGTTTGCAGCTCCATTGCCATATTTTGCGACTTGATGTCGACCAACATTCATGAAAACAATTGTAATTAAAAAAAATTAATATAGTGGCCCAATCCCCGTAATTGTATAGAGCGCCTGATACCGATCCATTCAGAAGTAGTTAGAGCTTTTTGAATTTTTTTTCTCTCCCTGCTTTACTAACCTCACAGATAATTGTATTCAACCCACATACTAAAACATTGTCATAGTGATACCCACCAGAATGCAGAGTCGAGCACGACTACTACGAAATTGCTCAAGAATCATGGTATTCGAAAAGTACAATTAAGAGAAGCAAACCAATACAAAAAAATTCAAAATTGCAAAATTTTGTTGGATAAATTTTTATGCAGCCAGAAAAATGTTGGATAAAAATCCATACCGGCAGAAAAATTTGTTGGATGAATTTCCACAAGCAAAAAAAAATTTTAGATAAATTCCCACACAGGCAGAAAATTTTTTCCACACGGGCAGAAAATTTTGTGGGATAAATTTCCATACAGGCAGAAAATTATGTTGGATAAATTTCCATGCAGTGGAAAATTTTGTTGGGTAAATATCCACACAGGCAGAAAAATGTTTTGGATAAATTTCCATACAGGCAGAAAAATGTTTTGGATAAATTTCCATCCAGGCAGGGTGTGGACAAAGGCTGCTCCTATAATGCCCATGTTCCTTTCAGATTACATAAAATTGAGATATTATGCAATGCTGAACAATTGTTATAAAGTTTGTATATTAAAAAACTTTTTATAACTTTGTAGCGAAACAACCTGAAGGGCTGCGGAATAGCGCATTCGGTTCAGCATCAAATTTTCAATTGGAAACACTTATCATTTCACAATTTAATGGACTCTGTATCAACTTATATCAAGATGTATAATATATATAAGATGTATAATTCATACTTAATTTCTAGAAACGGTATTTTTTAGTTATGTTCTTATAGCTTTGTAACCAGACAACCTGAAGGGTTGTCGATTCAGCATCAAAATGGTTAATCATATATGTTCCACGTCCCTACATAACCGCTAGAATGACCTTTAAAACAACTGTTCAGCATTAATTTCTAAATTCTCAAAAGGAAAGGAACATGGGCATTATGTGAGCAGTCTATGTCCACAACCTGCCTGTATGGAAATTTATCAAACAAAATTTTCTGCCTGTA
This sequence comes from Holacanthella duospinosa, assembly GCA_002738285.1. NCBI lineage: Eukaryota > Metazoa > Arthropoda > Collembola > Poduromorpha > Neanuridae > Holacanthella > Holacanthella duospinosa. The sequence goes on along the minus strand of NIPM01000179.1, from coordinate 361,268 downwards.
TGGAAATTTATCAAACAAAATTTTCTGCTTTTATGAGAATTATCCAACAAAATTTTCTGGCTTTATAGAAATTTATTCGAAATTTTCTGCCTGTATGGAAATTTATTAACCAAAATTTTCTTCCTGCATGGAAATTTATCCAACAAAATTCTCTGCCTGTATAAAAATGTAACCCACAAAATTTCCCAATTTTCAATTCATTTGTATTGGCCTGCTTTGTGCTACTCATAATAAATGTACTTTTTGCATCCCTTGGGAATCTTGAGCAATTTCGTAGTAGTCGTGCCCGACTCTGCATTGTGGTGGGTATACACTATGAGAAAGTTTTAGTATGTGATTAGAATATATTTATACAGATAATGTAGAAACGAATACGGTAGTTTTTTTTTACTTTTTCTTGTTACGGTTACTGCGACAGTTAACTACAATATTTAACACTCACACCCCACCTCGTACATGGGCACATCTTCGGGTTACCACCAGACATTTTTGGAACAATGATCGATATTGGTACTGTTCTCCATCACTCTGAAACTGACTCTCATGACTCTGACTTCCATGGTTTTCGAGAGTCAGAGTCATGACTCTATTAAAACATGCGCACATGAGCATATCAGACTTTCTTTTTTACTTATTTCTTCTTATCTACTTTCATCACTAAATGTATAAGGTTCCTNTTCCATGGTTTTCGAGAGTCAGAGTCATGACTCTATTAAAACATGCGCACATGAGCATATCAGACTTTCTTTTTTACTTATTTCTTCTTATCTACTTTCATCACTAAATGTATAAGGTTCCTTGACAACAAGAAACTAAAAAATAAACTTTCATCTGGTCACACCATAACTCGTACGTTTAAAATAAATAAAAATTTATTTAATGAATGTCGGTCGACATCCAGACGCAAGGTATGGCAATGGAGGTGCAAACAAAATTTACTTGCAAATATTATTTCGTTTGTTATTTAAATAAATAAATATTTAAAAAATGTTACGAATTAGTTAGTTAACCTGATGAAAGTGGCTTTTTAAGTTTCTTGTTGTCAAGATACCTTGACTAAACGTATAAAAAA
>NIPM01000179.1:304450-360119 GCA_002738285.1 Holacanthella duospinosa | reverse complement strand
GTCGACATCCAGACGCAAGGTATGGCAATGGAGGTGCAAACAAAATTTACTTGCAAATATTATTTCGTTTGTTATTTAAATAAATAAATATTTAAAAAATGTTACGAATTAGTTAGTTAACCTGATGAAAGTGGCTTTTTAAGTTTATTGTTGTCAAGATACCTTGACTAAACGTATAAAAAATTTTTATTTAAGATTATCCGATTTTCTATTTTTGTTATGTGACTCCAGAGTCGAGAGTCATGAGTCTGACTCTGATTCAGAGTCGACTTGCAAAATTCTAGGAGTCAGAGTCCTGACTCCAAGAGTCGACTCTCGACATTTCTGACTGGTAGTCATGGAGAACACTAGATATTGTTAAAGTGTCGAAAAGTTTTATGGAAAAATTGTGTATTATGTTGGATGCTTTTGTAATAATACAAAAGCTTACGATATAATATACAATTTTTGCATAAAACTTTTCGACACTTTACCAATATCGATCATTGTTCTAAAAATTTCTGGTGTTGTTAACCAGATGATATGCCCATGTACGCAGTGGGTTGGGTAGTTAACTTTCCAAGTAACCGCAGCAACAAAAAGTAAAAAAAAAACTACCGTATTCGTTTCTACATTACCTGTAGGTGAAGTTTATAAAACAGGGAGTGAAAAAAAAATTCAAAAAGCTCTAACTACTTCTGAAGGGATCGGTAGTATTAAGGCTCATAGTACTTTGAGATTATAGAAAATTTACGGGATCGAAAATGATAGAAAAGTTGTGATAGAATTAACAGCTGTCTATTCCTAACCGAAATGTGTAAAGAAGATTATCAAGGGGACAATTAGCCTGTGTTCATAAAGTCACTATACAGTTGAGAAAATGTGTTCCCATCCCCACAACTCCTCTCAAACAGAATTTGTTTCTCTTGAGTTTGAGTGGAGAGGATTGCATTGAGGGACTATGACATTTATACATGCCTCTGAGTGGATTAGAACTAGCGGGAGCCTCATAGTTTTTTCAACCAATCAGAGACCTCTGAAATGAGTCTCGTTTCATAGTTGTATTAATCTCATAGTCTGATAGTCTTACCGTACTATGACGCGTTCTATACAATTGCGGGCATTGGGCCAGTGTAACCTCATGAAAGTTTATTTTAGTTTCTTTTTGTCAAACTACCTTGCGTTAGGTGAGGAAAAAAAAGTAAAAAAAAAAAAATCCCATATGCCCATGTGCGCATGCTTCAAAAGAGTCATGACTCCCAGAGTCATGACTCTTACTCCCAAAACCCTTGGACTCAGAGTCATCGAATGACTTCCGACTCCCAAAAATCCTGGGAGTTAATGTCTGTTCGGAAAAGCAAGTCACTTTGTTTATTCAACAAATTCTTAAAATTGGTAACCCACGGATTAACTCCACCAGGGTTAAATTGAATAATTTAAAATCCGTCTGCGCATGCGTAAGCAAATAATTATGTTAAATTAAAACTTTAAGATATTGCCTTAGCCACCATTGTGACTTTTACTAACAACATTACTGAATTATTATATTCACTAGTTAGTGTTATATGTCCATTAAATTCCAGTCTACGCCGCTATGGCACAAAGATGGAGTTTTGCGCAATGACGGCATAGACTACTTGTCTGGTGTCTGTGTGTGATNTACGCCGCTATGGCACAAAGATGGAGTTTTGCGCAATGACGGCATAGACTACTTGTCTGGTGTCTGTGTGTGATGTGTAGTGAGTATGGTGGTGGTTGTGGTTTATTGTTCAAAAAAACAAGGGGGGGGGGGGAGGATAGCGTGTGTAGTTCAAGTCCTAGTGTTTAGGGTCAAATTTAGTTTGAATGAATTTCAAAGGGCCTTATTATTATTATATTGTTACGTCTTACAAAAAAATTAGTTTGTATTATGATAATTTTCATTATGTTAAATTATTTTTAGTAGTTAGTTTAATTAGTTATATAAAAAGAAAATTTCTATTATTATTATTATTCTTTGTCTTAGTATAGTAGTTACTTTGTGGTTCGCATTAATACAAATTTTTGTATATTGTTATGACTCAGGTCTAAATCGACCAACTTACCTTAGTTTGTTGGACGAAATTTCCTGGTCCATAACNTTTTTAGTAGTTAGTTTAATTAGTTATATAAAAAGAAAATTTCTATTATTATTATTATTCTTTGTCTTAGTATAGTAGTTACTTTGTGGTTCGCATTAATACAAATTTTTGTATATAAAGTCGTGTCTTTGTGTGTAGAGTTACCAGTTGTCCAGTATTCCTTACCAGCTTCACTGGGAAGGAACGCCGATCCGTCCGGGCTGGAAGAGGACTTTTGTTTTTAAAACAATAACGTTTAATTGTTTAAAATAAAAGTAATAATTATTGCAAAAAGCAATTTGAGTTTGAGTTTTTTTATTTTGGTCGGGTTTTTGGTTGTTGGTCAGTAGTCGGCCAAATAGGTGAGAGGAATTGGAGCGGGAGAAGCTCCAATTCGAAAGTTAGTTTTTCAGTTCTTCTTTTGTTTATTTTAACTTAAAGTTTTAAGTTAAAGTTTCTTTTTTTCTTTAATTAATTGATTTAAAAATAGGAAAGTTTTTGAATAACTAAAGAAGAAGAAGAACGGTTTAGCGAAAAAAGGAAAAAGGTAAGCTAAACCGTAACAATATTATAAACAGACAATTTTTTAAAGGTCGTCTAGACATAATGTACTTGTTATACCCTCAGAATTAAATGCACGCTTTATTTGTTTATGTAAGCGAAGGGATACTCATGTGTTTCGTTTTTCAAGTTAAACTGCCATTATTGAAATATTGGTTAGGTTAGAAAGAGTTCCTCATCAACTCTAGTATTTTGACTTTGGAATCAGTGAGTTGAAGCAAGAGATTGTTATATATATTATTTTGAAATTTTTGAAACTAAGTAGCCTACTCAATAAAATTTTTTAAAGTCAGAATGAAAAATAAATGAATTCCAAAAAGAGTTTATTTAATTAGTTTGGTCAAAATTTTAAGTCTAAAAAGCAGACTGTCTTTCAAAAAGTGTCGTCAAATTGAAAACTTTGTGAGGACTGATTGTGAAACTTGCCTCTTGTGTGACTTTACTTGGGATGGGAACTCTCAACACGTATGTGGAAACGGAAGTGCCATCTATGTAAGCAGTGTAGCGAACATTGTTGGTGTTTTGAATAGCATTGAATATTGGAGTTCTTATATATAATATCGTCCAAGTGAGATTAGGATTACAATCCATAAATATTTTAATGTGTTGTATTTAGCTAAACTTCCCATATACTCAATTATACAAATTATCTTGTGAGTATGAATGAACCAAAAAGAAAGCGGACAGTCGTACAAACAAACCTCAACCCCCTTAACCCTTCTGACTTTATTCCGTATGCCAAGACACAGCTAATAGATAGAAAATTTCCAGATGTTGCTCAAGAACAATTGAACACAAAACAAAAATTAGTGCTGGACTATGTGACACAAAGCTTGACTTGCCGCTTTGACGATTTTGGAAAACGTCTAATTTGTTATGGACCCGCCGGGACCGGTAAAATATATACTATTTTCTTTTTAAACGTTTTGTATATTTTACTAAATTTCAGGCAAGAGTTTCATAATTATTTCCATCCGTCCTTATTGTGAGAAAAAGAAAATTCAATTTAGGGTACTTTCATTTACTGGTTGTGCCTCCTTTTCTGCTGGGGGCCAAACTATTCACTCTGGACTATCTCTCAAGCTAAACTGGAGAAAGCAAGAACCAGAGGCCAATATTGAATATGCAAAGAATACATTAGGACGAATAAAATTGCTCATTTTGGATGAGCTGTTAATGATTGGATTGGCTATGCTAGGAGTTGTTGACAGACGACTTTGTGCAATTTTTACAGCAAATGAACCTTTTGGAGGACTGACTGTGTTCCTAATGGGCGATCTAGCTCAGTAAGACGAAGAGTACGAGTTACAAATATTTAAAAAAGTTTCCTAATTTGGTTATCTTGAAATTTCTTTAGGTTGAGACCTGTGAGAGATAAGACAGTCTGCCATAGAGAAGATTTACCAATTGGCCTTGATAGTGATGGTACGAGAGCATATGCTTCCTTCCAAGACTGTATTACGCTAGACGAAATTATGAGACAAGGACCGGAACAGAGCCAGTTCAAAGCGATTTTGTCTCGGGTACGTATTGGACAGTTGGACGACCAGGATATTCAAACCTTGAATTCAAGATTCATCGAGACTGTAAGAGATAAGGAGTTTGATAATTTCTTAGATGCTCCATATCTCTTTTCAGACAATAACTGCGTCAACAAGTATAACAGGTAAGTATGCATTTATTTAAAAATTATAATTTTATTAATTCTTTTAACTACTAGCTTTAGGTTGCGTACATTGGATAAGCCAATATAGTAAAGATTGACTCGATGGACACTAGACGAGGAAAGGAGTTGGAAAGCTCAGAGTCACTGTTGCTATGTCAGGGAGCCCGTGTTATGATCAAATTGAATCTGTTTACGGCGGCAGGTAAATTTTTTTGTATATATATGCAGTAATAGATTTATTTTATTTTGAATTTATACATTTAGGTTTATATAATGGAGCCTTGGGAACTGTCACTGAAATCAGCCAGGAGTTGGATAAGTATGGATTCCCAAAACATATATTTAATATTAGCCTGACAAGTACTACGGGACAAAATATGCATTAAGAAACGACATCCCTACAACACCCGCTGAGTATCCGCTATATGATCCAATCGAGCGGACAATGTTCAAACGTCGATAGTTTCCGATGCAACTGGGTTTTGCGCTAACTGTTCACAAGTCTCAAGTATGTGAAACAAAATTATACCAAAATAACAAAAATGTTCAAATTCTAATAACTTTATAGGGACAGACATATGAGCGTGTGTTGATTGGTATTCCCCCGCCAGATTTCTGGGGAAGCTTATTTTTTGAGCAATTGATGAGCCATCAATTGCTGTATGTTGCATTAGGTAAGCAACCACTTGTAAGACCACTATTCATGAATATCCTGACCGCCATTTGAAGTTTTACAGGACGCATCAAAATGTTGGAAGGAGTTGTTCTTGCAAAACCATGCTCGAGGAATTTGGTAAAAACCAACAGTCTTCATTTGAAAGAGTGGCAGCAAGAAGTTGTACGCCTTGAGCAATTGGAGCAAGAAACCCTAAAGAAATTTCAGTAATAAATTTTACCAGTTTATGTGCCATTTTATAATTTTATACCTCTATTTATTATATTCAAAAGTTTTCCATTATGTCCGACAGAGTAATAAAGAAAAATTACTTAGACAAAAAAAGTGGAGAGTTTTAGCGGTCTTCCTGCTTTCCTCAAAACTGGAAATTACAAAGATCCCAAAAAAGTTAGAGAAATTCTTTCTGGAATTGAAGCCTACTCTATTCATCGGCCTGTCGTAAATCATCCACAGACAAGACCTACTTCCACTCTTTTTCCTCACATGGCGTATGCGTTGGACTTGATGCAGATGAGCAAGGAAGTTGTAAGGAGGGAAAAGTTTAATTTTGTATGTTTGGTTCTGGATATGCTTTCCCGGAATCTATATGCATCGATATACAAAGACAAATCTGCAGAGTCAGTACTGAAAGCATTGAGAAGTATTTTCAAACAGTCGGGGGTAAGACTAGATGAATAATTCATTAAACTTGCAATTATCTATGATTTCTTTTAATTTTCAATTCAATTCAATTCAATAGTTGGGTTTATTTGGACATATTAGCATCAGCCTAATCCCCCAAGAGGTTTGCTTAAAGTTTAAAATTAACTGTTAAAATAATATTGTAAGGTATCAGTAATGTAAAAGTAGAGGTTGGTCCACATCCTAGTTTCTTGTAGCTTGAACTTACAGTCAAACAAATCAATGTTGAAATTATTGGGCAGGAACCGTCCGAATTTTTTGGTCAGTGGGATACATCTAAATAAATGATTAAGAGATAATTGATTCCCACAAAGTTTGCATAGTTCTGGATTGAAAGAACCCAGATTATACCACTGAGCTTTATTATTGATTATTGAGCTGTTCAGTCTTAATTGTGCGATGAATGACACGAGGTAACGAAAGAGGTGACCTTCTAAGTATGCTTCCGGTCCGCTATGATTTTTTATGAATTGGTAGTGAGGGATTGATGAGGATTTGATCATTGCTGCTACATCACCCGAGTTCTCACATTAGAAATGAATTGAATACAGAGCTATGTACAATCTCCTCTTTACAATTATGGCCGGATCCTGTATATAACCAATTAGAAATGCGAGATCCATAGAACAGTTTAAGGACAATAAGCATTGCGCCTTTCCAATGTGTTAGTAACAGAGACGTTTATATAAACCCTTGTTTCTAAAATATTGGAAACCCGAATGGAAAAACGTAAAAAAAACATACTGCTTTTCTGCTTATACAATCTTTCTCAAGGGTTTTTTTGATCCTTCCAAGAATTGTACCCGACTGCCTCCACTTTACTAGAAACACACATACAATTACACCACTTTGGTTTTATTGATGTATCTCATGAATGTTCTCAACTTATTTCATCTTTTCTCTTAAAAATAAACTTCTAGCAAACAACTATATTAATATTAAACTAAACCCGAACTGAAATTCATAACTAGATCTACCATAGTACTAATTATCACTTTCTTCTTGTATAGAAGTTACTTGCTTAGTTGCATAACCAATATGAGGTTCAAACAATTTTTTGAAAAGGCTTCTGGCTTAAACATTTAGCGTAGACGATGTTGATTTGATTGTAGCAAGAAATTCTCGAGACAATTTAAACACGTTTCAAAAGTCAACGTACTCATTCATTGTTGCTTTATAATTTTTCCTGAAGTTTTGACAAGCTTGATTTCAGTCCTTCCTTTTTGTCTAGAAAAAAAATTAAAAAAAAAATTTTTTTTTTTACACTTAAATTAAGTAGAGACATTTTGTAAGATTTTATTACTTGGCGAATCGTCAACTTTTTTGGATTTTTCGATCAATTGTAACTTTAATTCATCCAGTTCTTCTCTCGGAGGATTTTTTCTACATCCTTAATGATCTGATAAATCCTAGCTTTCTTAACACAACTACCACTCTAGATTAAACGATTCATTTCTAATTATACTAAACCCAAAAACTAAAAAGTTTACAAGCTGGATATCACTTTTGCGTTTATCATCAGGTTCTTAGTTGCTTCATTTTTAATTTCAAATTCCATGTCTCCCTTAGATCCTAATTTATAATAAATGAAAATGATCTAATAATTAATTCAAAGTGAACTTTAACTCTAAAATTAACAATCATTAGCTTACCAAATGCAACATGTCCGCCATACAAATTTTCTTCTTCTATTTGAAGCCAACTTCCTTGTCAATAAATGATACACCCTTAGCATTCCTCTAGGCCATTTCCACAATAGCATTTGTTGACATCACTGATACTCGTACTTGATTTTCATTAATCCATTAGACAATAAAGTAATTTTTCTCCATTTTCAAAAACTGTTTTAATTTCAGTGTTCACATCAAATTAAAACAATAGTAAAAATATCTTAATAGATTGTTATTAAATCAATTTAGACGAAGGATTTACGTGGATAGACAAATATCCAATCGTCTGAATTATTCAATTAACATTTCATTATTTTAAAATTGCGTAAAATCCAGCGCTGCGAAACAATTCTTTTTTAACTAAATTCAAAATTTAAAACATAAAAAACCAGCAACTAAATTATATTCCGTTTTAATTTTTGGAAGATCGAAATATTATTTCATGCCTACCCGCAAACAGAGAATATTAGAAGTTGCAGGTCTTAAAGATCAAACAATGAAATGTTTTAAGCATTTAATGCAGCTTTTAATTCTACTGTATCTACAAAAGACAATACGAGATGCGATAATGTTACTGAGGTTAATGGAGAATTGTCTTTAATTAACAAAATATTTATTGCTAATGATATTCCATTATGCTTCGCTCAGTAGCTTTATGTTTCTAGTGTAGGAACAGACAAGATTTTTTGCAAAGTAGTTTGTATCTCAAAAAACTTTACTGTTTTGAAATTACGTTTACTTCTAAGTTTATTGTTTGTAAGTCACCAAAATCAAATTGAAGTCTGGCATTTCTTCTCAAGTTGCCAAACACAAATGATTTGGAATAAACTGATTGCGATTTTGGTCATATAATTATCTGTAAAGAATAGTTTGTTCATGATATCCTTCAGCCTATTTGTAAAAAAAGAGTTATGTATAAAATATTATAAATAATGTCTGTTGAATTTGAGAGAATTTTTTCTTGAATCTATTTTGCTTTATAATCAATTGTAAATAATAAATTTATCAGGATAATTTGTATTCAATTCAAGTTTAATTTGAGATGGTGGAGTTGAAAGAATTTCTACTAGAAAGAGTTTATATACAAATCTGAAACTCGGGCAGCGTCTTCAAGAATCTGAATCAACCGTTTTTGAAGCTGTGCCCTCGTTTTTGCCAGAACGGATACAAATATGTTTTCCCAGATTTCGGTTAGTCCAACTTTCTCGAATGTGTACTTTGTTAGGGTCAACCAGTTATGATTTGTATTTCCGTTAACTTGTGTTAGTAGTTGCTGCTGTGTGTGAGCTTTGCGTAATAGTGTGTTAGGGTGAGAATGTAGGATTCTTTTGAGAAAGCTTAGGTTAGCCTTGACAACTTCTAATTGAATGTGTTGAACCTGTTTCCATTCTTACAAAGTATCTAGGCGTATTCAATGGGAGGTTGAGTAGTTTCTTATAAAAGCATTGTTGAACTTTTTCAAGCTGTTCTGTGTGCTCGAGACCCCATATTCCTGCTCCATAAAGGGTTGTGGAATTGACTATGGAGTTCAAGAGTTTCTCGAGAGAAGATTCTTGGTCTTTTCAACGTAGTAAGTAGTATAGCTTGAGACTTTAACCCAGAATGTACAGCGTCAACCATTTGATCATGGAATAAACCGTTGGAGGAGAGAGAGATACCAAGATATCTATACTTTTTTTAAACTTCTATTTCTGATTTCCCCAGTAGAATTTATCTTTCTTTAGTAATCTACCAGTTCTGCTAAATGGTACAATTTTTGTTTTAGATAAGTTGGCAATGAGTCCTCTTTCCGTTAGGGATTTTTTGGCTATGATGATTTTGAGTTGTAATGCTTCTGCGGTTGGGGCGACGAGGACCATGTCATCCGCATACAGGAGAATATGAATCATGTCATCTATTAAAAGAACATTTAGTAAATGTACAAAAAAATGCATACAGACAATTTTTTATAGATACCACTCAACAATTAAAATGACACCTGAACAGGCATTGGACCCAGTCAATAAAGATTAACTGTTTAGAAACATTTACGACAAGCTAATTAAAACCAAACCAAAAAATCCAAAATATAAGGTAATATTTTAAATTTAATTTGAAATTTATTATAAATATAATTTATTAATNAAATTTAATTTGAAATTTATTATAAATATAATTTATTAATTTAACCTTAAATCAGGTAGGAACAAGAGTTTGAATCGCTAAAAATAGCCTTTTGTTTGAAAAAATGTCCAGTGTACAGGGATACTCATCACAAATTTTCAAGTAATCATACCAAATGATAATGTGGTGACCACTTGTGACAAATATATTCCAATAGGATAAGAAAAGCAGTGAAAGCAGTAACACCATTTTATTACCTGTCAACTCTGGATGACGACGAAATTATAGGTAAACATTAGTCTACATTTGGAGCCTGGCAGATTCAGACATTCCTGCTTGTTATTTTATTATCAGGAAGTTTTTTCACCGAAGAATTGAATCCAATTTCTGAAACACGGGTCAAGAAATAATGATTCCCTATTCAAAGTACGTTACTTTAAGCAGCAATGTATCCCATCAATATTTTCCAGCCAACAAAACGAGTGATTTCAGAAACAAACTTTTGGATAGAATCAATTGTAACTCACCGTTAGAAGTTGCACTTTGTGACATGTGGTACTATCCGAAAGACAAGAGCAAACCAACTATATCCGGGCAGAATACAGGTGGCAATAAAATCACAATCATCAGAAGATTTGAACCGATTTTAAACATGTACCGAAGGGCTATTGAACCCGTTTAGGAGCTTTTGAACAAGTCAAACGAAATACTTAGGCGATTTAATGAAAATTTGAAACTCTTGTTAATAGTGCATCCGGATCAAAAAGTTTTTTACAAGTGTTTCAACAATGACCCAAATATTTTGTCAGGATTCCATTAGAATATTCTCTGGCACTCGGTTTCCAAGACACAATTTTCCGGCATGGAGAAACCATTGCAAAAAATTCTTCGAGTAATGAAATTCTCGACACAATTGACATTACAATTCCCCTCAGTTATACAATTTTTCGGGATGAAACTAATTATGCCATCGTAAATGAACCGGAGGAAAAGACAGTGGAAGGTTTGATGAATAGCATAAATGCTTCTTTAAAAAAAGTATGAGATTGCGTTTTCATATGATGAAAAGCAATTGGCAGCTTCCGGTGTCTATGGAACAGGTTACATGATCAGATTATCCGATCTACTCGAAAGCATATTCGGCTTAAATCCTCCATGTTAGTTTAATTATGAAGCAATTTCCTATCCAAGTGTTGCTAATATTTACTTGGGCGTGACACATGCCCACTAACTTTTGCTCTCGACTATTGTCGAACCTCAATATTTTAATGCAAAAAGCGTCCCTTATATTGGAATATTTTCATCAGACAAGGAACCTGTCTCTTGGAAAAGCACCAAAAAATCATCTTGGTTCATAAATACCCTGCAAATTTGCTCTACTATCCTTTCAAAGTCATCAGCGGGATTGATGAAATTGACATTCAACTGTGTCACGAAAATTTGGAACAGTTTCAAGATATGATCGACCGACATACTACGGTGACTTTACATTTTCGCACTAGATCATTTTGAGACTTTGGATAGAGTAGATTGCTAGACTATCGTTTGGAACAAATATTTCTTTCACTTTTTGAACTCCACCCACTCCAGGTTTAACTCATGTTTCGAGGGCATCCACCTCGGCTACTGATCATAGTTGGGCAAATTATGAGGAAGGGATCGGGTGGATGGAAAAATTGATTTGTATGTTTTAAATGACTCAATATTAGTGCTTTCCATGACTCCCTGTCAGAGTCACTGATTGGAAGTCATGACTTTGACTCTAAATGTTGTGAGTCGATTCCTGGAGGCATGAATCTTACTCCCGAGTCACGTAATACAAAATATGGAAACTCGGGTAGGAAAATCCAAAAGAAAATTTATCTATTCATTTAATAGTGAAAGTAGATGAGTAAAAATAAGTCAGATATGTTAATTTGTGCATGCTTGAAAAGAGTCATGAATCTGACTCTCAAACACGGAGTCATATTAAATGACTCCTGACTCCAAAAAATCCTGAGTCAGAGTCATGGAGAACGCTATTAAATATTCAGTCGACTCTTATTCTGGGTTACAAATCAAAATGTAATTTACTTTAAAGCTAATTTTCAATCAAATAAACATCCTTGCACAAATATAACGGGGACCGGAAGGTATTAATTTTTTTTAAGGAAGGACGGGGACGGGACGAGACGGGGAAGTATTTTTTTCTGAAAAGACGGGGACGGGAAGGGGAGGCCTTTTATTATAAGACTGGATAAAAAGTTTTTAACTAAAGACGGGACTGAGACGGTTGATTTTTGTGCCAAATACTGGTATATAGGTCACTAAATGACTCCTGACTCTCAAGATTCCTTGGAGTCAAGAGTCAGAATTAGAGTTTTGGAGAACACTACTGAGAATATGAAGTGGGTATTGTTTAATTTCATTTAGCCCAACTACAAACTGACAATATAAATAACTACTGCTATGATTGACTAATTTTTAGTGTGGGTCAGCTTTAGTAAGTTAATCAAACCTTATGTTAATTTCTGTACATTTAATAAAGTAGTTACTTTAGTTCTGAAGTTGTTTTATCAATAATTATTTTTTAAATTAATTAACTATTAACTTGTAAACCCAGAGTAAGACTCGACGGACTATTCAGTTAAAAACACAAAACCATTCCTTCATCCACCCAATCACTTATCCATAATTTGCCCAAATATGAGTCGCACCTGAGGTGGGTGCTATCGAAACAGAACTGAAACCTGGAGTGGCTGGATTTCAAAAAGTGAAAGAAATATTTGTTCCAAACGATAGTTTGGTTCACAACTTTTACAATCGATTTCTGAAATTTTTTGGTCAACAATAAGACAGCTTTATGCTCGAAGTGTACTGCGAAGACGGCGTGTGTAGAGTCAAAAAAATAAAAGTTGTGAATCCTACGCAAATTGGTTTTGGAGGACTGACACCTATTGTTTTTCCGTATACTCTACCTGTACAGAAAGTTGTACAACATACAAAAAAAAAGGAAGGCTCAGGGTGGAAAAGAAAAACGGAAATTGGTTAAAAGAAAAATTGGGAAATTTGCGAAAAGGAAATCAAAAGTAAATAAGAAGTCTAGCAAAAAATCCAAATCAGTTGCAAAAAAGTCGCCGAAGAAGTGTGGTAGAGAAACTCAACGCAAGTTTGGTGTACCAAAAAGTTAATCATGGGGCATTCTTTATTGGAAGGTGCAAAACCCAACTTTTTATCTTCCCTTGACATTTTTCTGTACCGCTGGTGGACATTAGTCTTTTACAATCCGATTACATTAAGTTATCTTCAGTAAATACAGTCAAAGCTAACACAACTATAACTTTCCATATTTCGGATGCCACGGCTCCAAATGTATACTTTGCCTTTAGTTCTAGTTACCTTTCCCTACGTTACCATCAGTTATGGGCAACGATTTGCCGTTTGATATTCAAATTTTTGTTTCATTGTTGTAATATTTAAGTCGAGCAGAAAAAGATGAAAATGAAAATTTGTTTAATAACCGGTATAAGTATTAACTAATAATTTCTGTCTTTTGCGCATTAGTGATTTTTGAGTTTTTTTTTTTTTTTTTTTTTCCGAACCATGGGGCTTCCACAGATCTTTGTGTAATTATTATAAAATTCCATTACCGTTATCCAACCGAGTCATATCAGCAAACAATGGATGCTACGAAATGTAAGACAGGGGTTTTACGATCGACTGAATAATTATTTGGGAATGAACACTTCGAACAAATAATTCATTAACGAGAGGTAATGTGGTAGACTTAATTTAAGATAATCATAAAATACGACAGTGACAAGGGAAAGCGTGCAAGTGTGGAATAGTAAAGCATTGGTTAAATTCGAATATATTCGTTCAGTGTATCACTAACCTTCCTGTAAAGTCACTCCCGTAGACAGATTGTTGCCCATAACTGATGGTGGTATTGGGTGAGGGTTGGTTAAATTGGGTATTCTCGTTCATTTGTTACTAATACACACTGTATAAAGAACTGATTTCCAATTACAAGGCTGATCTCTACTTAAAGGCGTACAACTCAATCTTTTCAGCACTTGGGCAGTCCCTTACGGGGAACGGAATAGACCGAAACTTTTACAAGGTTTGATATTTGTCAAAATGAGCATTTGAACCTTAGTTCAAAATGAAAATTTACTAAATGTAAAAAGTTACAGGTTGGAAACTGTGTTTGTTTATTTGAAATCGTCCCAGTCGCCAGTTTTGTAATTTGTTACTTGCCCGGTTCGGAGCAATTAGGGTAAGTGTTGGATACCTGCAATTGACTTTGAAAAATAGCTCATCAAATCATTTCTAATAGGTAACAATCAATTTTGCTGAAACGACAACAAAGGCATTGGATGTAATTATCTTTGGTACTTTTACCAATATTTTGACAATTGATAAGCAAAGAGAGGTGGAAATTATCAAGGAATAGCCATGGATACCATTTCACTAGAGAAAGGAATGGAGTGTATAAAGACTTGTAAATATATTCATGTAAGGACCTATGTTGTCGCCAACGATAAAATGGAGACAATTCCCAAAAAGCAGCCTTTTGTTTACATTCAAAATACTGAAAAAACTGGAACATCTGAGTAGTGGGGGGATACATGGGATTAAGTCCAACGCCATGACAGTACAGAGTAAACACACGACTACAAACGAAACCGCCAGATAACACTATCTTATATTATAGTATGTAAACACATGACAAACGAAACCGCCAGATTAAACTATTTTATATTATAGTATGTAAGGAAACAAAACATTACATTAGTAACAATAGAGTCGTATAAGAATAAAAAGATGGAAAAATATGAGGAGCGGAGAGCAGAATTGGTATTACAACTTGATCAAGTACTAGGGTTTAAAACAGTAAAGCAGCGGAGAGATTCGAGAAGACGAGTACAAGCAACACGAGACGGATTTTACAACTTGATATAAGATATAGTGATTCAGAAATGTATATCGCACTAGGATGGGATGTTAAAATAGACGTCCAAGATAGATAGAGATAAGTGGAGGGGTATAAAATCGTAAAAGAAGATTAGAAATGATTCATTCTTTAAAACGATATACAATGGGGCACTGCGAACATTGTCTTGAAACTAGCTGCAAATGCAGCATAAGATTTATTTATCGTCCGTGGGAAGTGACTGAAACTCCTGGACCATCAAAAAAATCTAGAATTGATAACATATTACACACAGGTGATAGTACGACTGACTATGAAAGTGAAGATGAAATAACAATTCAAGACATTCGCAAAAGATTTTGCAAAAAATGTGAGAAAACATTCACAACAGTTGTGAAACTACAACAACATATAAGTGATGTTCATCTAGAAGTTTACAACACAACACAAGCTAACCAGCAGTTAGGAAGAGGGTTGGAAGACAAGTTAGATATAATTCCCATTGGTGACGCTGTAAGTGGTATATACAAGGAATATCGACTTCATATTGAAGATGAACAACCAATCCTACTGAACAAATTATTCCGACCGGCAAAAAAAAATCTAACAACCTTAATGAAATCAAGGCTTGATCTTACACCAAATTATAAACTACAATTTAATTGTAAAATGCATTTTGAAAAAGAAAACGTTGACGGAACGTTTACACAAAAGTATCCACTGTTCAGATTATTTTTATTTGGTGTAAACAATGTAAACAAAATTGGATTTGTGTTAAAAAAAATGTTACTGTATTTTAAAGAAACAATTGAAAACTATACAAACATTGGGTCAAGCTGGGTGTTCAAGTCAATTGTATCGTTCAACATTATATTTGCGGAATACAACAATTTTTCTGGTGGTTTTTAATTAATAGTAATTGTGCTGGCTAAGTGATAACTCACCTAGTTTGCACAATTACTTTTGCAGGTTCAGTTCCTGCCATAGTCCCAATAAAAATTATAGCGGACAATTTACACTGATACTAATCCCCTATAAATATAGCAAATTATTTCTATATCACTCTCATTATCTTGGAATGCAAATATCAATAAAACCAACCATAATCAATTATAAAATACATAAAAATAGACAAATTCCGGTGCTCCGAGCTCTGAGCTCTGGTGCTGCTATCAATCCATAGGTTCGAGTTCCCACGTTCGATTCATCGCGCAAGTGTCGTTACACGACACTTGGATCCAACCATCGCACCGACGGCGCGATGAATCGACCGTGGGAACTCGAAGCTATGGATTGAAAGCAGCACCAGAGCTCAGAGCTCGGAGCACCGGAATGTGTCTATTTTTCTCATACTCTAAAATCAAATGAATTGGCAGCTACAGGATTATTTACTTTGGAACTGAAGATAATGTATGCTGTTTTTATTGTGGAATTTGAATTTATAATTTTGAACCAACTGATAACCCTTGGACTGAACATGAAAGATGGACGCCATATTGTCTTTTTATATTGTTGATGAAAGATTTATCCCCGAATCAAACTGATGCTACTATTACTTGTAAAATTTGCTTAGAGAAACACTGTAACGTTGTATTTTTCCCATGCCGTCATTCTGTCACGTGTAATGTATGTGCTACTGCCATTTCAAAATGTGTAATTTGTAGAAGTCAAATTTCAGATATAGTAAAAGTTTATTTGTCTTAAGAGTAATATAATACAATGTCCTTATGCCCGTAAGCTAATGTATTAACATTATCTGGTAAAATAAATTGTTTTAAATCGAAACCATTAATTGCCTTTTTTGTTAATTCAATTGTATACAATTTTTGATCAAAACTACGTATTGATTTGGATGTCACATGCGTTTATATAGGATTTTCAATTCCGTTGACAAAATGATCAAACTGACATTGTCGTTGAAGAGCAAGTCTCGGGATTCTCTTTCCTTTCTTTTTAAATTCATATTGTCCTTTATATATCTAAACGCATATAACTTTGGCTTGTTGACTACAAAGTGTGTAATTATAGCATTTGCCATTTCATCCTTCATACATCCCAGTTTCTTCTTGTTTCTTTGGCTATGATATTGTCCAAAATATGGGTGATTTGGATCATAGTCACTCAAATCAAATCTATCACCTTCATCATCCTTCATATCTTGAAATATATTTTGAGTTTCAACTTTCATTACCAAACTATCAGTGTCCGTATATATCAAGTTGAGTTTGTCTCCATACTTTTTTGTAAAATAATCATGATACCAATCAAACATGATTACTTTTGATAGTTCTTGACATGTTGAGCCAACAGCAATTGGTCTGTCCAACGTAACCTCCAAACGTTTGAGTGAAATTAACACAACGTCTTTGTTTATAATTTTGATATTTTGAATTGTTGGTTTCTTGTTATACTTTAGAGCTCTATTTTTGTCGGTGATTAGACGAATGTTGACACGCATACGCTCATTCTCCACAAATTTACCAAAACAAGCATTTGATGCCAATTTCCAAAATGCTACTTCAATTTTACTCTTGGATTCTTGTCGTTTTCTTGTATTGAAATCAATAAAAGGTTTCAACCATGGAGACTGTGTAAATCTAATTGCACGATGGACTTTGGTCACACGACATCCCAATTTGATCCAACATTTCAATGCTCGATAGTGACAAATATAATTTTTCCGTTCATAAAAATCTGCCATTAATCGCTCCGTCTTGAATGTAGCGTTTGATGTTTCTATATCATCTCCAAAATCTAACATGTGTGGTGACAATTCTTCAGTTTTAACAACCCGCTTATATGGCATTGGAGTATAAGCATTCAATTTTTCATGTAATTCTGGAGGTATAATTGCATCCACTTCAACAAAATAGCCAATACTTCTACGATGAGGAACATTTTGAAAAAAAGTTGTTGGGTCTATATTCATATTCTCCAAAACTTTTGGCCCAACCCACTCATAATCTTTCTCTGGTAAGAAATCAATTAATGCTGCTCCATATAAATTATTAGCGTCAAGTATTATTATCCAGATGATTGGTTTTGATGGATCAAAATCTGACATGAGTGGATTGTTGGCTTTACAAGTTCTGATATTACCAACAGTAACTAAACCACCCCTCACGCTAAGTTCTAGCATGATATACATGGTAGGATCTTTGATATGCTCCAGACATACTCCAGTAGTTTCAATTCTGCGTCATATACTAACATTGGTAGTGAAAAATAATGGCATATATCTAGACCATAACTTTCATACATGCGTCTCTTAAACGTAAAAAACAGTCTCCAAGTATAGCTGTATCCAGTAGACAATATGCGTTGGTATATTGTCCCATTGTCTCAATTTTCAACGTATTCCATACGTTTTGTGCATGTGAATATTGCTCTGGAGTGATGTCATCGCCTGTTAAATTGTTCTTAAAACATTCTTTGGATGGTAAACATGTTTCATTATATCTTTCCACAGAGTCCATATAGTTGTAGGGATAAATTCCTTTTCCATGTAAAAGTTTCAACTCGTCATCACTGAGATGACTGAATACAGTTTTGGTAAGTTTAAAGTCTGCTTGGTCCAACGTATTTCTAAGAGCTTCCAAGCGTGTATTGAAAAATGCATTCGAGTCAATAAATTTTATAATTTGTCCTTGTGCTTTCACAATCACACATGCAAATTTTTCAGATGACGATGCAATTACTTCTACATTTTGAATTAAATCCTTATTCACTGCCTCCAAAATCAATTTGCTATCATATCCTTTGAAATTATGAAATATGACAACAAGTTCATTTTTCTTTTGAATAGCCTTCATGTTACAATAACTATGAGCCAAACCTATAGCAAATTTAGAGTTAGATGAATATATAAAAAAAAACATGAGTCATACTTACCTTCAAATTTAAATGTTCTGTGACAATGGTGACGATGCACAATGTCGTTTGGTCCAAATCCCTTGTGACAAAAGAAGCAACGTTGACTCCGTCGAACCCTATGATATTTTAGTGAGCTTGTTGTTCTGGAGTCATAATCATCAACGTCTTAGCTTTTTCTTCAGCAGCTAATACTTCCACAGATAATCTTTGTGATAAATCAATAAGTTCCTTGAGCATTTTCTGAGCAACGTTTTCATTAATCTCAATTGCATGATAAACCACATGCTCAACAATTTGGTGATTATGGTCTACACAAATCCATGAATAAGCACCAGCCTTGTGTTGGTTAAGTTTCTTAGTTTCCATCACGTGAAGAGTTTCTATATCTTCCAATATACTTTCAAAATCGGCAAACACAATATTGGGAATCTTTATGGTACGTTGAAAATGCACAAATTTCACCCATTGATGTCTTGAAAAGTTTGTCTTTTGTAATCCCAATTCAGCACAATAACGTGTATGTTCTGAGATTGTGTACTGTGTAAATGCTTGAAGACATAATCGACAAATTTGATTTCGAACACGATCCTGGGTGCGGTACAGCTGTGCATGTAAATTTTTGATAAACATAAAATGATTCCTCTCTTTCCCAAGGTACAACAAAAGATCTATTCTTGTTTGTCTATTTTCTTTGTTTGTATGTAACGTGTAGCAATTTGACCGGACTTGTTTTAATTATTTTTTTGCGCGGGTATGTTTATTCTGTATCACATTGGTTTCCATTGCATCTTCATCACTGCTTATTTCATTCCCAGCGACGTGATGGATAACGTCATCCACAGATTTGTGTCCCTCTTCTTCCCAATTTTGTTTGTCAAAGTTCCTATTTTCATCGTAGCATATTATAGTTAAACCAATGGTGGGATTCTGTTTTTCGAACCGTTTCACTTGATTCAACGTAAATGGAAAAGTAATACGTTTCCAGTCTACCTTACCGCTGGTGAAAAGCGAATCATAGTATGTTTTCTTTTTCAACATTTTTAGAATTCCACTTGTAGTGCATTGAGTGAACTGAGGACGAAGGTCTGCATGAAAGTATACTGCCCTTTTGAAACATAAATTGTCATCTCTTGGTAAGGAAACTAAACACTTCATTTTCCTCTTTAACACGTCTGGTAATACAAAGTCGTCACAAACACCAGAAAAATTGTTGTATTCTGCAAATATAATGTTGAACGATACAATTGACTTGAACACCCAGCTTGACCCAAGGTTTGTATAGTTTTCAATTGTTTCTTTAAAATACAGTAACATTTTTTTTAACACAAATCCAATTTCGTTTACATTGTTTACACCAAATAAAAATAAACTGAACAGTGGATACTTTTGTGTAAACGTTCCGTCAACGTTTTCCTTTTCAAAATGCATTTTACCATTAAATTNCGCAAATATAATGTTGAACGATACAATTGACTTGAACACCCAGCTTGACCCAATGTTTGTATAGTTTTCAATTGTTTCTTTAAAATACAGTAACATTTTTTTTAACACAAATCCAATTTTGTTTACATTGTTTACACCAAATAAAAATAATCTGAACAGTGGATACTTTTGTGTAAACGTTCCGTCAACGTTTTCTTTTTCAAAATGCATTTTACAATTAAATTGTAGTTTATAATTTGGTGTAAGATCAAGCCTTGATTTCATTAAGGTTGTTAGATTTTTTTTTGCCGGTCGGAATAATTTGTTCAGTAGGATTGGTTGTTCATCTTCAATATGAAGTCGATATTCCTTGTATATACCACTTACAGCGTCACCAATGGGAATTATATCTAACTTGTCTTCCAACCCTCTTCCTAACTGCTGGTTAGCTTGTGTTGTGTTGTAAACTTCTAGATGAACATCACTTATATGTTGTTGTAGTTTCACAACTGTTGTGAATGTTTTCTCACATTTTTTGCAAAATCTTTTGCGAATGTCTTGAATTGTTATTTCATCTTCACTTTCATAGTCAGTCGTACTATCACCTGTGTGTAATATGTTATCAATTCTAGATTTTTTTGATGGTCCAGGAGTTTCAGTCACTTCCCACGGACGATAAATAAATCTTATGCTGCATTTGCAGCTAGTTTCAAGACAATGTTCGCAGTGCCCCATTGTATATCGTTTTAAAGAATGAATCATTTCTAATCTTCTTTTACGATTTTATACCCCTCCACTTATCTCTATCTATCTTGGACGTCTATTTTAACATCCCATCCTAGTGCGATATACATTTCTGAATCACTATATCTTATATCAAGTTGTAAAATCCGTCTCGTGTACGAACATGAGCAGAAGAGCTTAGAGAGGCGACGAAATGACAAAATTACCCTAGTACTTGATCAAGTTGTGAGATATTTACGTGAATCGACTTTAAAATAGACTGACTTTTATTCAATGTAGAGTTCTTGAATATATAGNAATATAAAATAGTTTAATCTGGCGGTTTCGTTTGTCATGTGTTTACATACTATAATATAAGATAGTGTTATCTGGCGGTTTCGTTTGTAGTCGTGTGTTTACTCTGTACTGTCATGGCGTTGGACTTAATCCCATGTATACCCCCACTACTCATCTGGTAAGGTTTATGTAAAATAATTGTTTATAATTGTCAGACTTTAAACTTTTTTTGATGTGCTAGGTTACCATTGGGTTCTATGGGCACGTCTCAATCCGTCTAGCTTGATATTTTTTGATAGCCGCGGGCACTGTCCCAAAGAATATGTCCTTCAGATTCCTTTTGGTCTAGACACGCTCATCTCCGACAGAAACCACACCCAAGTTGAAAGGAAAAATGTTTAAAGATATATTGTNGGTCAAGCTGGGTGTTCAAGTCAATTGTATCGTTCAACATTATATTTGCGGAATACAACAATTTTTCTGGTGGTTTTTAATTAATAGTAATTGTGCTGGCTAAGTGATAACTCACCTAGTTTGCACAATTACTTTTGCAGGTTCAGTTCCTGCCATAGTCCCAATAAAAATTATAGCGGACAATTTACACNGGGTCAAGCTGGGTGTTCAAGTCAATTGTATCGTTCAACATTATATTTGCGGAATACAACAATTTTTCTGGTGGTTTTTAATTAATAGTAATTGTGCTGGCTAAGTGATAACTCACCTAGTTTGCACAATTACTTTTGCAGGTTCAGTTCCTGCCATAGTCCCAATAAAAATTATAGCGGACAATTTACACTGATACTAATCCCCTATAAATATAGCAAATTATTTCTATATCACTCTCATTATCTTGGAATGCAAATATCAATTAAACCAACCATAGACNGATATTTTTTGATAGCCGCGGGCACTGTCCCAAAGAATATGTCCTTCAGATTCCTTTTGGTCTAGACACGCTCATCTCCGACAGAAACCACACCCAAGTTGAAAGGAAAAATGTTTAAAGATATATTGTCACGGTTTGGTAACAAAAATTGATATCAAAATGTAAAATTATTACCGATTTGTACAAGTCTTTACATGTATACATGAGTGGTAAATTAACTAGGCAATGTCAACAGAGTTTCCCAAAATCTAAATGGTAGACAACCAATACACAAAAGTTTTTGCATAAGTCTTGTAAATATTTGCTTGCTTATCCAATCACTCAAGACCAATTAAATTTTAACTAAATAAAAATGTAAATGAGACGAAAAATGCAAATTCGCTCGTCCAACTTTTTATTTCAAATACAAATTACTTATTCATGCTTTAAGAATTCAGTTGGATTTCTCACATTGTTGAATTCGGACGTCTACTAGAAAGTAGCTGATTATTATGATTTCCTTTTTAGCGTTCTCTGAAGGTTTGTTATCTTAATGGTAATTAGGACAAATTAATATTGACAATATATTATAGGCATCACTGACCTTGAACAACAATGTAGCCGTTGTACGGAAAAAGGACAGGTTTTTATGAAAAGTTGGGTTCTTTACGCCAGTCAAAATTTTTTCTGTACCGATCAAAATGAATTTTTGAAACCGGGTTTCGTGATTATGAATCATGCGAGTTCATCATTGATGTGTAGCAGGTTTCAACGTGACCGCGATGGGAACCTCTATGAATCTCTTTGGAGTGATGAAATTTTAAACGGAATCCCTCTTGAAGATATCAACAAAGCCATAAATTCTATTCAAGGGGAAGATACTATCCTTTCATGCGTCTATACCCTCATGGTTGAGTAACATGTACGACATGTAAAAATGTGTCTAGATTAAATAAATAAATTTTCTGAAGGGTTTACAATTTTAACGTTTTCAATAATCATCCATCGGTCAATTCATTTTAAAGTACTTGAAGGAATTTCCATGCAAGCAACTTAAGTTCACACCTTAGTTATCCTTCCTCGAGCAATTTCTATCTTATACTATATTATTTAGTAAAAAAAGATTAAAAATTAACTCTTCACCAGTCTCTATTGTATCAAAAGAAAACTTAAGTAGTGATAAATGACCACTTTATATATATCTACAATCTCAAAACGGAACCTTCAACCTAGTTTGGTAAGTTTATTAGTCGAGTTGTTTAACATCCATAAAAAGTATGCAAATACTAATATTTTGTATTTTTATTTTTAGTTGACATGCATGTATCAAAAATCTGATGGTATTTGTACGTTATCATGTCGACAATACAAGCAGCTGGCAATTCATTGTAAAATTGTAAGCATTTTATTGATGTTTTTTATTTCAAAAATTAGACTCTTGATTTTNTGACCACTTTATATATATCTACAATCTCAAAACGGAACCTTCAACCTAGTTTGGTAAGTTTATTAGTCGAGTTGATTAACATCCATAAAAAAGTATGCAAATACTTATTTTGTATTTTTATTTTTAGTTGACATGCATGTTATCAAAAATCTGATGGTATTTGTACGTTATCATGTCGACAATACAAGGAGCTGGCAATTCATTGTAAAATTGTAAGCATTTTATTGATGTTTTTTATTTCAAAAATTAGACTCTTGATTTTNCAGCTGGCAATTCATTGTAAAATTGTAAGCATTTTATTGATGTTTTTTATTTCAAAAATTAGACTCTTGATTTTGAATTTTGTGGGTCGTCATTTTACTGTTTGGAGGATCACGAAGATCAGTGTCCTCAAAAGGGATTTGGAAGAGTAAAGTTTGTGAGATCATCATCATTGGATATTCAACCATTCATTGAGGCAAAATTCTCTCTTCCAAGGTCTATACTAATCTACGCCGCACCAATCACCGATGGAAAATTTATGGTGACAGGACTACTTACCGCCCTAATTGACCAATTTAGTGGAGTAAGAGTTAGTTTTAGAATTATAGCTGATATGATTGAAGTGACCCATAAAATAGAGCATCTAAACGATCCAATTGGTTCTCTTTTTATGTCACTCACACATCCGAATTTTATAAAAGAAAGTAATTTTAAATTCTTATTATATCGTTTATTAATCTCTACTTGTCAAATGGTAGTAATTGGCAGATAAAACAGCTCAGGGAGTTTCATTTGCATATTAGAGTTAATACTCCCATAAGAGGTAGAGGCTATATCCCTATCCCAAATGCAGTAGTAGGAAGACATAGTTTAGTTAACATTAAAACAGAAAATGATTNTAGAGGCTATATCCCTATCCCAAATGCAGTAGTAGGAAGACATAGTTTAGTTAACATTAAAACAGAAAATGATTCCTTTTGGCTCTCTGTATTATGTTCTCTGTATGCAGAAGAAGTTATATCCAATGGTATCCTAAAAAGAAAAATGCAAGGCTTAAAAGATGAGGACGGACCCAAAGTCTCTAGACAAATTTTAGAAGATCCAAAAAGTTATTTCAATTNTAGAGGCTATATCCCTATCCCAAATGCAGTAGTAGGAAGACATAGTTTAGTTAACATTAAAACAGAAAATGATTGCTTTTGGCTCTCTGTATTATGTTCTCTGTATGCAGAAGAAGTTATATCCAATGGTATCCTAAAAAGAAAAATACAAGGCTTAAAAGATGAGGACGGACCCAAAGTCTCTAGACAAATTTTAGAAGATCCAAAAAGTTATTTCAATTTTCAAAATAGGTTAGACTTTAGTCTTCTAGTAGATTTCTAAGGGGGGGGGGGTTACATTGTTAGACATTGACGGATAAAGTAGCGTGGGGTTGAGATCGGAAGGTGCAAAACTCGTTTAAAGTATTTCTGTTGAACAGTCTCTAATTGGTCAGAGTGTTGAATCCACCAAATGGCGGAAGAGTAAAGAGTGGTCGACTTAATTAAGGAGTTTAGTAAATATTTTGCGGTGTTAATGTCGACATTTTTTGTTTTGTTGAGAATTCGTAAAACTGCTCCTTGGGCAGCCATTCCTTTCAAAACGGCCTGCGTCGCTTGTAGAGTGAACGTCCCATTTGCTTGGAAGATCACACCTAGATATGAGTAACTCAAAGTTGTTTCCACTTTTTCCCCTCTCCATTTAAAATTTTCTCTTATCTTAACCCTCCCCGACCTACCAAATATTAACACTACTTACCGCAATAGACCAAAGCTCAGCCAACCAATCTAGAACAATCCCTCATTATATCACGCTTAAATTGTCAAATGAAGCAGAACCGTATCTACAGAATAAAATACCCTCCTGCTTAGCCACCCCAGTCCTCCAAGTAAGATTAAATTACAACAGCATCTATAACAATGGGAAGTGGTACAACCTTGGTCATTTCGTGGATAAAATTTGCAAACTATGCGGAGACAAACTGTTGTTTTTCCACTTACTTTGAGAGTGTGGAAGGACCAAAAAACTCCGTGAAAAACATTTTAGCTACTTATATCCTTGCTCTGATCCGTACGAGTACTATAAGGCCGTCACGATTAACACGCCCACCCAAGACACCTCAATTAAACTAAAAATACTAATTTCAGCTATGTTAAATCACTTTAATTAACATTAATCTATGCGCGAGTATTTTTGATCGAACGAAAGCCGATGTCCAATAAACAATAATAAATTGTTAGACATTGATTCGGTAGAATCGAACTATCCAGATTTGAGCATTAATGTTTATGGTAACAAAAAAAAGGACATGGTTCTATTAAGATCAACAGAGAGAAAGTCCGAAAGCAACATTCTAATTTACTACTAATTAAGAAAGAGTCGATTGATGGTAGATACCATTTTGTATGCATTAGAGACTTTAACAGGTTTCAAGGTAAAAATGGTGTTAAACGGCATAATTTTTGTTTAAAATGTCAGAAAAGGTTCGATATGCGAAAATCAGGTTCCATAAATCACACATGTGGGGAAAATTCTCAGATAATTAAACCTCCAAAATCAAATATTGTAAAGTTCAAATCGTTTGATGCATTGCTGGATGTTCCATTTTGCTTTTCCTATAAATTTTTTATCTGAGACTGTCCTCAAAAAATATATTTCTTTCTTTCGTGTAGAGGAAATGTACCCTGTTGCTTACGCCTTGTTATGTCTAGGCGGACAGGGAATGCTTGAGAAATTTTCTTATGAGGGTCCTAATTGTGTAAATCACTTTCTATCTTCTGCATTGAGCCTTGCCAACGAAAAGATGACCAAATGACACCAAATGACCATACCATTTCTAAATATAATGAAGGTGTCAAGTGTGAAGTGTGTGGTCACACTTTTGATTAAGAAAATTGGAAAACATACAATCATACACATTTTACGGGGTTGCCGCATACTATGAATGCATGTTGCAATAACTGTAACATGCAAATTAAGCCTACCAACTATATTACGGCCTTAAGCATGGGGACTAAACATGAATTCAAGCTCATTTTAAGCAAAATGAAAATTACACTTGAAGTAACCCCAATTTGTAAAAGGACAGGCAAAATGATGGCGCTACAGTTGAGAAAAACAGAAAATCGAACATTTTACGACTTTCATTTTGGCCTAAAGTTGATGAGTCTAGAAAATTTCAGACCCGACACATCCCTTGAAGACATGGTTTATGAGATGATCAACTCAAAATTTGAGCTAACTTGTTTCAAGGAGATTTTCGGAAATAAAACTGAAGGTTTTTCATATTTAATATCTGACAAATTAATGCTTCCATTGTTTCCTACACTTGACTACTATAATCATATTAAAAACGAACCATTTAACACATGATGAGGTAGTTACGTCAAACCATATAAGGCAAATGATTTTGTTAGGTTCAACTGTTTTGCAGTTTCAAGTTTAATTGCAGACATATTTCATACACTACGTAGACTTTACGCTGTAGAGTAAAAGTGTGACCTATGTTCATTCTGGAGTCTGTCCAATTTCACAAAACAGGCAGCTCTGTTGTGGGAAAAGGTTGAGATTGAGGTTGTGACGGATAAAGAAATTGACCGAATTATATCAAAGGGAATCTTTGGTGGTCTAGTACAGACCACAAAATTAAAAAGCATTGCAAATTCCAGAGGTAATTCAAATTTTAACCACTAGAAACATGAAAAGGAAGTAAAGTGAGCTGACATATCAATGAGCTATACAAATTGGTTGTTGGATAAGCTTCCACATAAAGACATTCAAAAAATGAGTCAAAGTGAAATCGATTCATTTGACTTTTTTTCACCCCCTTGTCTTGAATCGGATATAGGTGATATTTTCTGCGTAGATCTTGAAATTTCAGAACACATTAAAAACTNAAAATTAAAAAGCATTGCAAATTCCAGAGGTAATTCAAATTTTAACCACTAGAAACATGAAAAGGAAGTAAAGTAAGCTGACATATCAATGAGCTATACAAATTGGTTGTTGGATAAGCTTCCACATAAAGACATTCAAAAAATTAGTCAAAGTGAAATCGATTCATTTGACTTTTTTTCACCCCCCTTGTCTTGAATCGGATATAGGTGATATTTTCTGCGTAGATCTTGAAATTTCAGAACACATTAAAAACTNACCCCCTTGTCTTGAATCGGATATAGGTGATATTTTCTGCGTAGATCTTGAAATTTCAGAACACATTAAAAACTATATATCAGACTTTCCATATCGCTACGAGCGGCGAAAGGTTAGGCTCACAAATTTGTCTAAATCGCAAAAAGACTCATTCAATCGAAACCAAGGATTTATCGAGTCTGAGCGACTTTTGCTCTCTTTGTACCCAAAATCAGAACAAGTTTATTACTGGATATTTTTTATTGGTTACTAACTCATGGAGGTCGACTTGGTAAAGTACATCAGGAAATAACCTTTCGTGAAGCCCAAATTTTTAAATCGTTTGCTAGTCATAATGTAAATGCAAGTAATAATGCAAAAACTAAATTGGAAAGTCAGATTTGCAAATCTTTGAATAACAATGTCGCATGAAAATTACTTTACAACACTGCATTGTACCCAAATTCAACGTTTGTGTATACTGCAGTTGAAGCAAAATATCATTTGGCAAAGGATAACTTTGAAAGTTTTTAAATAATAAATCAAAAATGCACATTATTCAAAAGAAAGTAGACAGCAGTAGATAATAATCTCAGACATGTTGGTCTTGTGATTTTGTCGAATGCCAAAGAAAGGTTGTACAACCTCGTCTATGACCATTTAAAAATTGAGTTTCCTGACAGCAGTAATGTACATACGCCTACCCACAGCATCGTTGCTGAAATTGATACCAGCCAAGATGAGTACATTGCTGGGTTGAGAGCATTATTATTATTTGACTTTAGCAACCTAGATAATGATCATCCATTATTTAGTGAGGCAAACCGCGGAGTCCCAGGTGTGTTGAAACTCCAGACAGATCACATTCTGGAATTTTATTCAACTGGAAGCTCATAGTATAGCATAAAGGTAGATCCTGAATATGAAAACAAATATATTATAAAAACTGGAAGAATCCACAAAAAANATTCTGGAATTTTATTCAACTGGAAGCTCATAGTATAGCATAAAGGTAGATCCTGAATATGAAAACAAATATATTATAAAAACTGGAAGAATCCACAAAAAAATATAAGCACAAGCTTCTGAGACATGAAGACTTTAAACAGGTTGTTGACGCGGGATTGATTGGAGAGANAAAAAAATATAAGCACAAGCTTCTGAGACATGAAGACTTTAAACAGGTTGTTGACGCGGGATTGATTGGAGAGAAAGTAATAGTCCAGACTACCCGCTTTTAAAAAAATCAAATTTTGTCTGTTGACAGTCATAGGTCAGGGTTAGGTACCATAAATATTAATCGTTTTTTTTTGTGTCTGAAACCCTTTCCTATTCTTTCGGTGATAAGAGGGTATATCAGTTTCACCAAGAAAATCACTTGTAAGCTAAATTAAGCATTGTAAATAAGTCTAATGTTTATTTCATTTTCAATTTTTAATAAATTGGTAAATTGAAATGAACCCTTCAGTAGATCCTCAGTCTTTATTTTGTCACCAAATAACCGACACACTCAAATAGTGTTTGAAAATATATTTGTACAATGGCACATTACAATCAAATTGTTGAAAACATTACACCACCAAATTCTCCAATTCAAGAATACTACAATGACTTGGAAGTGTTGATATCAGATATTGATGTCACAAGCTCTTTTTTGGAGTTGGCTGGATTAGATGCAGTGGCCGATACATGTCGAATCTGCTATTTCTCAGGACAAGCTCTTGGAATCACTCGATTGTGAAGATTTTGGAGTTGACGAGTCGGCACGTCTCGGAGCGCCAATGACAAAAAGCTAACTCCAAGCGGAACTTACCTTTAAAAATTCACTCAAGTGTGGTGACACTAATACGCCGCCCATGAGCGATCCAATACCACAGGACTTTGAAATTGTGACACAAATGCTGGAAGAATGTGTTACTGCTATCGAGTTGGACAATACTAATACAAACTCTCGAATCAGTTCAACACAGGAGGAATCAAGTTTAAATCTAGTGGAAACATGTGAAATTCAATCATCAAATTGTTTCACAACAATTGATAGTAAAGGACTGGAGCCAACCCTTACCGAAGATCTGGACCAGTTTCTTAGTGATGAACTTGGTCAGGCTGTAGCCAATTCGTTGATTGAAAAAATGGAACGAATTTGTTTTATAAATCAGGTTGAGGTTTGCAACGTCACCCATGATTACAATCTTATTAGGGCTGGAAACGATTGGAATAATGGGTTATCATTTGGCTGCATCCTCTTGTGTTCAAACATGTCAATTTATACACTAGGATTTTCACATGCGTATTTCCATACGTGTAACGCTTCGTCATGCCAACTCCTGCAATATCTAAAAGGAGAGGGGCCACTGATTTCAAAGTATGGATTTCATCCTTTGAGAGAATTCGAGGCTCATCGGAGTCAAATGTCTTGGTAGACATATTCTGGGTTCTTAAACAATGGAAGATGTATTCATGGATGAAGAGTGGATCAGTCAACTCGTCGAACCAATTTATCCCGAATTATTGCTTCCGGAATTTTGATTTTACAAAAATTAGTGATTGGCTTATAAATTTTAACTTTAAGATCTTATGAGTAAGTTTCAGCTCATGAAATATTTATTTACTGATAAACTTTCACTCGAATATTTTACAAAAATTAAGAAAGTGATTTGAAATTTTAATAACGTTTAAATTAGTTGGGAAATGTGGAAATAAAAAATAAAATATACAAAACAAAAATCTACTAGTATAGCTAGTCTGGAAGTATTATAATTTCTTTTCGAGCTTGTCGTTTCATCACCAAAATCTTGAGCGTGGGCAATTGTGGGGATAAAACTGGTGGTCCATCGTCTCGTTTCCGTACAAAACAGAACATAATTAGAAGTGAGGATAACCACAAAAGATACTGCACGATATCTGCATCTCATTTTGAATAAACTCCAGTTTAAAAAAGATTCTATAACCTAACCCGGAGTATTTTATAATATCCGCATTCAGGTATTTTCCAAAATGAATAATTTTTCAAAATTCCTGACGTAATTTAGTCTCCAGTCATAATTTTTTCCACCCAAATTGGTGAAGTTTAGCTTCTAACTCGCAAAAGTTTTATAATACCCGGATAAGGTTATTCTCAAAAATGAATAATTTTTCAAACTTCCTGACGCAATTTAGTACCCAATCAAAATTGTTTCCATCCAAATTGGTGAAAGTTAGATTCCAACCCGGGAAAATTTATAAATATCCGGTTTCAAGTATTTACCTAGGGTATTTTCTAAATTAAAAAATTTTCCAAAATTCCTGAAAAAATGTATCATGCATTCGTAATTGTTTTCATCTCAATTGGTCAACTTTACTTTGTAACCCGGGAATTTGATAATGCCCGGGTTCGGGTATTTCCTAAATTAACAAATTTTTCAAAAATCCTGATCAAATTTTGACTCCTTTTACTTTTTATTAATTTCCGAATAAATAAAAAATAATGTTTCACTTCGCTGAAGGTCAAAATTATTATTTTGAGTTTACATTATATTATTACTCACTTTCGAAAGAGGAAAATGGCCGCTATGACTTCGGCTAGTAATTTATGGTGGGAGATTAATGTCAAAACTCACCAAACACCTGCACGCACCAGGCTTCCTCAAACGCATTTCAGTTTTCTTCAAACTCATTTCAGTTTTCTCCAAACTTATTTCAGTACTCTTCAAACTCATTTCAGTTTTGGTGCGTGTTTTGGTGAGAGTCTAGGTTTTGGTGAGAGTCTGGGTTTTGATGAGTCTCGGTTTTGATGAGAATCTCGGTTGTGGTGAATCTCGGCTTTGGTGAGAGCCGCGGTTTTATGAAAACTGAAATGAGTTTGACTAAAACTGAAAAAGTTTGACGAAAAGTAAAAAAACTTTGACGAAAACTTGTATAAGTTTGATGAAAATTTGTATAAGTTTGATGAAAACTTGTATAAGTTTGACGAAAACTGAAATGAGTGAGAAGAAAACTGAAAAAAGTTTGATCAAAACTGGTACGAGTTTGACGAAAACTGAAAAAAGTTTGACGAAAACTAAAAAAGGTTGATGAAAACTGACAAACGTTTGATGAAAACTGAAAAAACTTTAATGAAAACGGAAAAAAGTTGATCAAAACTGAAAAACGTTTGACAAAAACTGAAAAGAGTTTGACAATAACTGAAAAACGTTTGACGAAAACTGCTATGAGTTTGACAAAAACTGCTATAAGTTTGACAAAAAATGCTATGGGTTTGACGAAAACTGGTATGAGTTTAACAAAAATTGAAATGAGTTTGACGAAAACTGAAAATAGTTTGACGAAAACTGGTATGAGTTTAACAAAAATTGAAATGATTTTGAAGAGAATTGAAATGCGTTTGACGAAAACTGGAGTTTGGTGCGCAGGGGTTTGGTGAGTTTTGACATTAATCTCTCTCCATAGTAATGTATCCGAAACTCCTACTGTCAACAGGACATTTTATTTTTCATTGTTTTAAAAATAAATAAACACATGCCACATTTTATTCATAAAAGGCGATGTGGTTCGAATCCACAAGGGCCCCAAATGCGTCAAGTCCCAAAGAGTTTGTAAAAATCTAAATTCACAGGACAAGAATCCTCATAATAAGCAAACAATAATAAGAAGGCCCTTTGAAATTCATTCAAACTAAATTAGACCCTAAACACGAGGACTTCAACTCTACTCCCCTCCCCCCTTGTTTTTTTTTAACAATCAACCACCACCTCCACCATACTCACCATACATCACACCCAGACACACCAGACAAGTAGTCTAGACAACCATGTCTACGCCGCCATTGCGCAAAACTCCATCTTTGCGCCATAGCGGCGTAGACTGGAATTTAATGGACATATAACACTTAACTTTCACATTCGCTCTTAAATTACACTGATAATTGCTTCCCATAATTTCCGAAAACGTAACTTATTACAACGCTCGAACTAACAAAATTTAAATGTTTAACAAGTACGTAACAATTATTTTACTGGCTTAATCTATCTCGGATTAATTTTGGCCCGGCATATAATTTTTTGAAAATTTCAATAATATTGTTAAATTGAAATCGTATGTAACTCCCAGCTTGCGTATGTACATGTGATTACAGGGAAACACTAAATTTA
Organism: Holacanthella duospinosa; assembly: GCA_002738285.1. Classification (NCBI taxonomy): domain Eukaryota; kingdom Metazoa; phylum Arthropoda; class Collembola; order Poduromorpha; family Neanuridae; genus Holacanthella; species Holacanthella duospinosa. The sequence goes on along the minus strand of NIPM01000179.1, from coordinate 327,861 downwards.
GTAGCGGATTAATTGGACCAGGAAATATTTATTTTGAAAATTGCACAAATCTTTTCAAAATAACCTTATATCAATTACCATAAACCTTCGCGGAAAAGCCGCCCTCGCACATTAGCCGCACCAGCGTATAAGTCTCACTTTTTGATGGGTGTTTTCATTTAGCAGAAAGGCCGTATCCGCAGAAAGGTGCACTAGCTTTTGTACCAAAACATCATAATTGTGATAGTTGGAATGCAAAAATTAAATTTATCAATTGTACTAGAAGTCTGTTGGCATTGATGCCGCTAGTACCTATAAAAATAAATTTTTTTTTCATAAAATTTTTTATCAATGTTGGAGTAATTCAGTGCTTGGGTTAATAAGGCTTTCATTTCTAGCTAAATCTAAATTACAGTGGAGTCCGTTTAAAGGGATTAAGAGAATCAAATTATATAACCAGTTCAGGTTAACTGTGTTTGACTAAATCCAAAATTTTTGCCATTAAAAGTCATGAGACAGAACTCGCAAATTGGATCCTCGTTGAATTGTTTCACCATCATTGCACACATCTTTCAGTGTAATTGTAGTTAATAGAAGTACTCAGGTTGGTTTCTGAGGTTAGCCACATAAGTAACCTCCCTACCAAGCTCTTCAGATCAACATATTTTTACCAATGAAATTAATATTGACATAAGCCCTAATAATTTGGAACGATTTTCTCCAAAAACAATATTTTTTATCAACTAAAATGTGCCAATAGTCAACATTTTTTAGATATGGGGAAGAACTATATTATGAGTTATTCTATAGTAAAATTTGCTTACTTGCTGAGCAATTTTCAAATTTGAACAACGTAGCTGAGAGGAGTTTGTTTAAATATCAGATAGGCCGCCCTCGTGTATAAGCCGCATCCGACATGTTGGCGATTAATTTTAACGTGTAAGCCACGGCCTATCCGTGAAATTTTAGGGTACTCAGGTATGCAAACAAATATTTGATTCCAGGAAAATACCAAATTTAGTCACGGAGTAATTTTGCCCTGGCAATTTATTTTTTTCGAGAATGTGAAATAAAATTGCATAAATAGACATAACTTACACAATATTTATTGACATACACGGTTCCAGGAAAATACCAAATTTAGTCGCGGATTAATTTGATACGTGAACTTATTTTTTCAAAAATCTCAAATTAAATTTTATAAATAGACACATGTCACTTACACAATGCTTAAACACATATTTGGTCCCAGGAAAAAACCAAATTTAGTCGCGGATTAATTTGATCCTAGTAATTTAATTTTTCAAAAATCTCAAAGAAAATTTTATAACTAGATACAGGTTACTTACACAATGTTTCAACATTTGGTTAGAGGAAAATACCAAATTTAGTCACGGATTGGTATGGCCCGGTTATTATTTGTTTTGAAAACCTCAAATAAAATTGTATAAATAGACACATGTCACTTACACAATGTTTAAACAATTTAATTTGAGATTTTCGAAAAAAAAAGTTTTCGGGGCCAAATCAATTCGCGACTAAATTTGGTATTTTTTCTAGAATCGTATGTGTTTCAACAATTTGTAAGTGACATGTATCTATTTATGCAATTTTATTTGAGATTTTCGAAATAAATTAATTACCGGACCAAATTAATTCGCAATCAAATATGGTTTTTTTTCTGGAACTAAACGTGTGTAAACATTGTGTAAGTGATAAGTCTCTCTTTTTGATATTTTATTTGAAATAGTCGAAAAAATAAATTACCGGGGCCAAACTAATTCGTGGCTAAATTTGGTATTTTCCTGGAACCAAATATGTGCTTGCAACACTGAGTAATTGATGAGGTTATTTTGAAAACAATTTATTGAGACCAGAGTTCGAAAAAATTGAATTCTACATTCTATTTAAATTATTACATTAATAAACAGTAGGCTTTACTAAAGTAAGGCATATAAAGGAGAATTTACTCTCACCTTCACATGCTACCTTACGGAAAAGTGAAAGAAAATTTGCCTTTCTCTGCCTTACGTTAGTAAAGTAAAGTCCACTGTACATTAAAAATAAAAATAAATCAATTTCATTTAAATCCGATTTTTTGTATTTTTATAATTAGATTGAGTGAAATCAAATAATGTAAAGACTAACAGCACTTTGAAAAAAAAATTTTTTTAAACTTTGCAGATTGTCTATTTTTAAGAAAAACTTTTTTCGAATTCGAATTTAAGTGTTAGTGCTTTATTTCACCTAAAACGAAACTCATATAGATTCACTTACAGAAATATTAGCGCGGTTTTCTTGCAGTCTATGTAGTTTAGTAGTGTTTCTACGACAATTTAGTCATTGTGGCTAGTAACCAAAATGACTTGCTTTTCCGAACAGATATTAGAGTCATGAGCGTCAGACTCAGAGTTATAACTCCGGAGTCAGAGTCATAGAGCCCACTATTAGGGATGCAGTGTACTCGCATAATTATTTGTTACTACGAGTAAAATTTAGGAAATGCTAATTTCGTACAAACGTTTGACCGAAAATTTAATTTACCTAGTTTAAAATAAAATTCTCGAAGAAAGTTCTTGGTAATGAATTGGTCTTTTTCAGAAAAACAATCATCTTCCGCAATTTGCCAGAACGCTATATAAAATTCACAAAGTCAAGCAAAACTTCCAATGCTACATTAAGCTAAAGTAGTCCTTTACAAATTAGACCATTTCTAATATACAAAATATAGGTAAAAAACATTAACAATAAATTATGTAAAGGGCCTCATAAAACCTACACACTTGAGATTTTTTCTAATAAATTTGATTTGAAGAATTGACAAAAGTAGGGCATGAGGGAAAAAAGTCACAAATAAACAAACCCACCTACACAACTATTTTTTCAAACTTATGCGAAAACACTAAAACAAAATAGAATACTATTAAAAATAATATTCTTATCCAGCATCAGAGAGAAAATTTCCAAACATCATTCAATGCTTTCTTTTTCAATTATTATTGATATTGTAACAGAGGTAAAATAATTTTTATTTTCTCTCTGTATTTATAAATATTTTTGCATTATTATTTTTTAGTTAGTAATTATGTAAATGAATAGTTTGGTATTGTTTGTTATATTTTTATTTTACTCATTTAGTTAGAGAAATTTATGTTAATCAATAGAATTAACTCGGAAAGGAATTATTTTTATTTTTATTACGTTTATAATTGTTAACTTTTCCAAGAAAAATTTATCTCTTATTAATTTACATTTATTCCTAGAAGTTTAAATTAAATTTAACCCAAGTAGGGGTTGCTAAAAGTCCGCACTATGACTTATAAAGCTCTAGAATTTTAACCAAGTTCAATATTTTCGTAGAGTTCTTTCAGAGCTCAGTTGAGTACAACACCAAAATGTTTTCTTGAACAATAAATACTTAAAAATTAAAAGTATTTTCTTAAATTTTATTGATTGAAAAAATATGAAACTTTAAAGTTACTATTAATTTATAAGGTTCTGCTATTTAGTTTGCCGAATTGTAACAATATGATTAAGTCACATCCAAAACGGATAAGGTTCTCGAAGCAATAAATTCAAATTTATATTTTATTTTACATCTTATTAAAATTAAGTGAAAACGAAAATATATTGTAGAACCATTAATAGAATACCATCAATTATGGAACAAATTTATCTTACATAAAAACTTACCCGATAATTTTAGCAAGTTCAAAGATCAGGCTGCTAAGTTCGTAATGATCAACAGATCTGACTTATTTACATATTATTAATCCATTTACTTAACAAAAAAGCTGATTCAACATCCACTGCTTTTCCAAACTCATGATACTGTCTATTACCGATACTGTCTTAAGACGATAATCAAACAAAACAATGGTGAAAATGAACTTTGAGTTTTTTAAATAGTAAATAGTAAATACTAAATTTTGAGTTAGTTAATTACTCTATAACAATTATTACCATCTATCTTTTCACTACTTTCACTACTTATCAAATTTTAATTTCATGATCCAATCATCACCTGTAAACTATATCCTGATTATCAGGAGTGTCTAAGTTTATTACCATTTTCTATTCTAAATGATTCTTATGACACTTAAATAAATTACATTGAATTGAATACCGTACACTATTAGCTGTATTATGAGTAAATAACTAATCATGGACATACACATTTTCATACTGTATTTACAATTTAGTTAGCTAAACTGGTTAGGTCAATAATTAGTAACACATCAGCTAGGTACGCACTTTCCATGATATTCTTATTTTTGGCTCTACAATAGTACATAGATTCCATTAGAAAGCTATAAAAGTAGTATGACAAAGAATAAAATACTAAAAAGTTATAAAACAGAAAAAAACTAGTTGAATTTATCTATTTGGATTTATTATCACTATTATTATCACTATTACTATTATTCAATTTTTTAATAAGTTTTGTTTATTAATCATTTAACTAAAATCATACTTAAGAATTAGTTATACTCACTAGACTCAATATAAACAAAATACGGTACACTTGAACGTTTTATTTACGTTTATATGTAGTCGCTAAAATACTGAATTTATAGGTTATTTCTGTTTTCCCCTCATGAAATTTTGTAGTTTTAGGGCGTGAATTCAGGTGACTCCTTAAATGAAAAACGCCAATTGAAGGAAGAGAATATTTAGTAAGGTTCAAAATGAGTCATTCTCCCACTTCTTTCTAAGGCTGATTATTTGTAAAACAATGAATGTACAGGGACCCTGCCGGAGAAGTTCTCAAACTGGCTAATGTTGTAGAGATGGGAGTGTCACCACCTTTTACAGGGTCCATGGAGACCGTTTGCCTGTGGAAGCGCAGTTTTCAATCAAACGGTCTCCATGGGCCCTGACTTATAAAATTTCAGCTACAACAAACATTGTAAAATCATCTTGGTTGATTCCAAGTAACCCCAAACGAAACTCAATCGCCATCTCTAACTTTTGCACAAATTATATCTCAGCGAGTGTCATTGACCTTCTTGATAATCTTAGAATTCAATTAATCATTGTTTATTTTTTCGTAACTGTGAAAATGAAGCTGGTAGTTGTCTTGTTTGGAGTAACTTTATTGATAGGGTTGCAGATCCTCCCGTGCCCAACAAATGGACAAGTATTTAGAGGTGAATGCCTGGAACACAAGAATGGTACCGTAAATGTGAGTTAATTACCTTTGTCACGATGAAATAGTAGGTCGCAGAAAATCAGGAGCGATTTCCATCGCATATAAAATTTCCTTTCATCAATTCTACAGAAATTGAATTATATGACCGACTCGTCACGAATTTGGACAAAAATTCGTTATCTCCCTGACGTTTTGGCGTTGAAGTATAGTTCAGTCAATAAATTATTTAAGACCTGTCCGGTCTGGGAATCAATGAAAGCAATTTTTTTTTTTTTGTTTTTACGACTTTTCTATTTTCTAGGAAAGTTTGTATCTGTACCTAAATAAAAATAGAGTAAAGACACCCTTACCGATTATATCCACTTGAATTTGTAATTAATAACTGCTTGACTAATTAAAAAATGTTCCTTCTTTACAGGTGGAACTGAAGCCACCGAGGATGACAAAATGGGAGGAAGAAGAAATAAAGCAAGCAAACATATATAGAACCGTTCACTTAAGTAAGTTCAAATCCCAATTTAATTCTTCCAATTGAACAACTGAATTCTGACATCTTTCTAATATTAATGGTAAAGAATATCCCGATAGTCAGAAACTAATCTACAATCCGAGGGTAAGTAATCAATTCAGCAATTTTATCCTTACTTTATAACCTTAATTTTAACTTGTAAGAACTGGCTCAGAATTATTTGTAAGTGGTGCACAGTGCAGTGGGCGAATTGGAGTTTATCTTTGGCAAAAATAAAAAATTGTACCATCGCCACTTTAAATAGTGCCAAATGGCCTGAAAATTACTCCTTTGCGTTAAAAAACTTCCATATTGCCGTAATTAATGAAAAACTTTTTTAACGTTTGCAACAACTTATGGTTCAAAAAAAAAAACTTTTGACAAAGATTCAATAATAGAATTTTATTTTTATTTCACAACATCTTCTGAATGTTTTTCTCTGAGTGACTTTCCTTAACGAAAAAAGGGAATAAAAAATAAGAGCATGAAAGTTAAAATTGTGTTTCTATTCTCCTTTTGTTAACATAACGTGTGGGACTTCTTAACGAAAAAAGGGAATAAAAAATAAGAGCATGAAAGTTAAAATTGTGTTTCTATTCTCCTTTTGTTAACATAACGTGTGGGACTTTTAGTAAGACTGTTAGTCCTGTAACTGGATAAAGGAGTAAAAGTGGTGAAAGTGTAAAGTGAAAGTGATGGAAAGTGAGTCCATATGTGATACTTTCTTTTAGGAAATGAACATAAGGTTGACCGGTTAACTCCTTACCACAACTAAAACGTTAAACTTCTTCTTCATACGTGGAAATGTCTGTTTCTGGTTCACTTTCACTGCCGAGAGTGATATCTAGGTAGCTACCACAGCATAGTTTTGGGGGCAGCTACCGGATTGGAGATTTTTGTTGGGCAAAAATTTCATCCTCTTTTGTGTTGTTGAGTCAGCTGGGCTCTCGACGCTCATACATGTCCAATGATCGGCGCTGTTTTCTGATTCCGCTCTCACTTCTAAGCTGTCTTTTCTTTTGAGCTTCACTCTCAATGTTTTTTTTGCTCCTAGGCTCCCAAAACCTTTTTTCGGGCTCCGCTTTAACTCTAACTCCCAATTTACTTTTGTATGGGATTGATTTATTTAATCAATAAAACTTTAATAACAAAATTTACACAGCCTTGCACAGACTATATTATGTTAACAATTCAAGTCGGTCCACGAATGCATCAGAAAGCTGTATAAAACTAAATTATGACTAAAAGTTGATTGATCATGCAGATTGTACTAAGGATTAGGAAATTGTAAAAAGTTAAACTTGAAGGACAGTGACGTAAAATCTCTATTGAAAATTATGCACAATTTAACAATTTATTAACAAACAGGTTAAATCATTCTTATCCTTAACAAAAAAAAAACTTTTTTAATCTAAAAGTTTTTCAAAGAATTACTGATATATTCGTAGAAAATTTTAAAGTAAATAAGAAATTTCAAATTCCTTGAATAAATAAATAAGATGAGCGAAAACGTAGCTGGGAGATCAGCCTTCATGGAGTCAGGGAGAGTTGAGCCGCGCAAAATATTTATTGAGGAACAGAGTTAACACAATGCGCAACAAAATATCAACTTGGTAAGCCAATAAATATTGTCATAGTCTGAGTGAGCGGAGCCCAAACATAATCTTCAGACCCTCAAGCAATACCAGACAAAAGTTTTTTGGGGCTAGAGTTAAAGCGGAGCCCGAAAAAAGGTTTTGGGAGCCTAGGAGTAAAAAACATTAGCGGAACTCAAAAGAAAAGACAGCGTAGAAGCGGGAGCGGAATCAGAAAAAATCACCGATCATTGGACGTGTATGAGTGTTGAGAGTCCAGATGACTCAACAAAACAAACGTAATATAAAATTTTTGCCTCACATAAAAAGCCATTCCGGTACATACAGTATGTTCCACATTAAAGTTTACTGTGCTTTCTTCGCCTTTCCCTAAAAATGACCAAGGTGACTTAATGCATGCGTAGAATCAAAAAGTGCAGAGAACTTAGCCAACATGCTAAGGGAGAGGGCTAGGGAATCAGTATTTATTTCATGTAATCACTAGGGCAACCTTTGATTGATTGATCCATAGTGATAATTAAATTGACCAGGAATTGGATTAACCGGAAAACTTACATGTTCTAGAAAATAACTCACCGAAGGTTAGTTTTCATAATTTTCTGATAATGTTACTAATGTAAGTTTTCCTTCAGAACTCACCACTGCTGATGAGGAGGACGTGATTGACCATCTCTATCCTTAGCTAAGAATAAAGTTTGTAACCTGAATTGAAATGCACGCATCTCACCACTAATTTTTTTAACGGTTGCACTCTTATGTAAACGTATTCTTACCCAAAGACAGTTATGCATAAACTGCAGGGTTGAGTTCTGAAAGAAGAAATTTCACGAATACACTAATCTTCAGAGACCAGAACAAATTAAATTCATTAACAGAAATTTATGAAAACGAACCTTAGGTAACTTATTTTCAAGATCTTATTAAGTTTTGAGGTTAATTCAAATCCTTGTCAATTTACTTATCACTATGATCAATCAATCAATGGGTGACATAGTGATTACACGAAATAAATACTGATTGCCCAACCCGCTCCCTAACTTTTCAGCTGTTGATTTGTTGCATGTAGGCTAAGTTCCCTCCACGTTTTGATTCTACGTGTGTATTAAGTCACCTTGGTCATTCTTGGCGAAAGGCGAAGAAAGCACACTGTATATACCTTATAATAATGTATACAGTATGTTCTACATTAAAGTTTACTGTGCTTTCTTCACCTTTCCCCAAAAATGACCAAGGTGACTTAATGGGCATGTTGAATCAAAAAGTGGAGGGAACTTGGCCAACATGCAACAAATCGACAACACATGAGAAGTTAAGCACGCGGGTTAGGCAGTCAATATTTATTTGATCTAATCACTAGGTCAACCATTGATTGATGGATCCATAGTGATAAGACAATTGACGAAGATTTGGATTAACCTCAAAACTTACTAAGATCTTCCAAATATCTCACCAAAGGTTCGTTTTTATAAATTTATGATTATGGATTTAATTTGTTAAATTGGTGTATTCATGAAATTTCTTATATTCAGAACTCAACAGTGCATTTTATGTATCACTGTGCTTGTGTAAGAATAAGTTCACATAAGAGTACAAACGTTTCAAAAATTAGTGCTGAGTTTCGTGCATTAAAATTCTACTTACAAACTTTACTCTTACCCAAGGACAGTGATGGTCCTTCACGTCCACATAACCTGCAATGGTGAGTTCTGAATACAAAGTTACATTAATAACCTAATCTTCAGAGTCGAAAATAAATTAAATTTAGTATCAGAAACTTATAAAAAGGAACCTTCGGTGAGCTATTTTTCAAAATCTTATTAAGTTTTGNCCTGGTCAATTGACTTACCAGTATGGATCAATCAATTAAATTTTGACAATGATAAAATCAAATAAATACTTATTGCCCAATCCACTCCCTTAACTTCTAAACTGTTGTCGATTTGATGCATGTTGGCTAACTCCACACCACCTTTTGATTCAACGTGCGCATTAACCCACCTTGGTCATTTTTGGGGAAAGGCGGAGAATGCACAGTAAACTAATATGGAACATACGGTATATGGTGTATGTTGTATGGTGCATGGCGAAGTCCGGATTTTCCGACAAGTCAGCCAACAATTATTATAGTAATCGAACTCTCAGACATACCACAGACTTATTGTTGTTGTCCACAATGCATCTTGACTCTAATACTTCCGTATATTCGTAATCTGGAATCTCAAGCGGTAGCCACGACATCGCAATCTGAATACGAATATTCTCGCACACACTATCTGAAAATCCTACTTCCCTGTTGACTAGAAAAGAAAATTGGATCAATCAGCTAAATTTTAACATAGTGATTAAATCAAATTAATACTGATTGCCCAATCTACTCCCTTAACTTCTAAACTGTTGTCGATTTGATGCATGTTGGCTATGTTCACTCCATCTTTTGATTCAACGCGCGCATTAAGTCAACTTGGTCATTTTTGGAGAAAGGCGAAGAAAGCACCGTAAACTTTAATGTAGAACATACTGTATTAGTTATCATTCACGAGATTTTCTCTGGTATTTGTCTGTATTTTGAATAGAAGTTTCCATAATGCAATCTTATGGAAAATGAAAAACGTAGTTCCGTCATGTTGGATTCCAGAACAGACTCCACCGGAGGAGTTGGAATTCCGATGATGGGCCTTGTGTCAATGAAAACTCTGTTTTCTATTTTACTTTGAAGCGCCCATTCGCTTGCTAAAATTCTGAAATGCCAAAATGCCACCAATTTAGCCACCCAAAGATGAGTAAATCAACAAAAGCTAACGAGTGGAATATCTCCTCTAATTTATTTAAGTGACTTAAATTTAAGTAACTCAAATTATAATAGATTCAATATATAATTGACTTAGTGACTCAGGGTTCAAAAATTTGAGTCCCCTCAACAAGAACAGAAAAAAGTTAGTACACGTGACTGAACACGTCTCCACTACCAAAAAAACCACGAGAAATTAACAGAGATTAATAGTTGGGAATTTTAAATAAAACGGGGCATATTAACATTTACAAAATTCATCACGTCCCTTAGCCACGTGTTTCAATAAATTTTTTTGAGTTTTCCATTTAAGAAGCATATTGATCCCCATTTAAATTATTAATGAACATATTTCTAAATTCAAAAATTGAATATTTTGGCCAAAAATTCCATTCCGCCCACTGTGTTATGTCACTATTCGCAGTAATCGGACAAACCCGATTACCAAAGCTTCGGTCAACTTTATTATTGGGCCAAATGTGGTATATTATAGATACATAGATAATATATAAGTGTTAGACAGATACTTCGTAATCCGTACTTTACGTTTTCGCTATGGCTTCATCTTCCGAATCACTTTTAGAAATCATGAGAAATAAATCAATTGGGTAATTGAGTTTGCTTGTTATAAGTCTCTAGTTACCCACATAATCATAATCTTGCATCATAATCGAGCCGAAAATAGAGCTGTGTATATTTCTTGTTTGGGTAATTTTCCTGTAGTAAATGAATTCAAATAAATAACTTTTTAGAAGATAATTATTCCAGAAATAACTTGTTCATCTGAGCATTGCATTCCGTGTTAGAAAAACTGCATAAGTTACAATAAGTAACTTAAAGTTCATGCTTTTCTGATGCCTTTAACGGAGATAGAGAGTTTTGGTTTCGTTAGGTGGTTGGGTCTCGATACGGTGCGTTCAAGGAAAGTAGTAATAGGATTTAATCCGAATCCGTCCGGTCGAGAACCTCAAGAGAAGCGACTTCCGTAGCTAGAGTAGGGGTTATGAGAAGTAGGTCTACATCGCTACGTACTCCGTTTGATTTATTAATAAATGTGAAATTGCCTACTTCGTCGCCTGGCAATGAACTCTGAAGCCCAGGATAGCAAGTTACGTCCGTTTCTGTTAACCACTAAGGCTAGTATTACGAGCTCAGTTTTTTTGCCGAAACCATTGGTACAACTAATGGTTTCGGCGATACTACCAAAAATGGTATTACGAGCTCAAATTGAAATTAAACCAATGATTATAATTAAACTACTGGTAACATATTTTATTCAAAATTTTACCATCCGAATGAGGTTGATTTCACCTCGAAACTATAGTTTGTAGCAGGGATGGAAAAAAACAGTTTTTAAAAAACAAAACATAAAAAGTGTTTTTTTGTTTAAAACTTTTTTTTTGTTTAAAACGTTTTTTTTTGTTTTGTTTTTTTTCGAATATCGTCTGAATCAAAAGGAAAGTATAAATGAGCAGTCTCAAGTTATCTATAACTATAATGTTTTTTATTCTAACACAAAAATGATCTATTTCTTAAGACTTTGCAAAATGAGCACAAGTTTTGCAGCCTTTTCAATTCCCTAATCGATTTCGTATGTCTGAATGGACAATCCCAAAAGTTGAAAAAATTCTTTCCAATCCAGCTGACGATGATGATGACCCCAACACCCCAGTAATAAAATCCAAAACCAGTTGATTTAATTGACCCTTAAATGATCTTCACCATCCAATAGATGTGAGTCCTTCCAATTTGTCTTTTCTAAAAAGTACGTGTGCAAATGGAGATGACTGAGATCGAAATTTCATTACAGTTGGAATAAGTCCGGAATACTTTTCTTCATACTTAGAAGCGAATTTCATTGCAATTTCGATTTCCAATTCAGTTAATCCGTCTCCCAAATAAAATGGGTGAATCAAATGAGCAAAGTAGTGAGCAGGCGTCAGTGATTGAGCCATTAGTTTTTTAAATGAAGATTCAACGTTTTCTGGAACTTTTGACACTTGAAATTCAGTTTCCAATTTTTTCAAAACTTCTGTAGAATCCGCAATAGAAACGTTAGTTCGTTGTAATTTGTCTAAAGCCACCGCTACTGGTTTCATCCACGACAACAAATCTTCTGCATTTCTTTTGATTGACATGTCGGACACAAGTTTCTTAATTTCTTTATTAATATCTTCTGTTTGTTTCACAAATGTCAAACTGTCATCCAATTTTCTAAATATCTTTCCAGACAATCAACGAAAGAATTCCAACGAACATCTGACGGTAGAGATAATTTCCTTTTTTGAGACTCCTTGAATTTAGAAGAAGCAAAATGGTTGTTTCGAAAATATTTTACAATTTGTACGATGGGAGCTTTTACGTTGTGTATGTTCATGTCTTTGATGAGTAACGCCCGTTTTATACTTAATGTCATTCGTCCTTCATTTGAATGAAATGCAATATGATTGACAAATTTTGCAAAAATCTTAATTGTCAAGGTAAATTAGTTTGCAAAATTTGTTGCAAAATTCAACAATCATACTGCATTTCATTCGAATGAAGGACGAATGACATTAAGTATAAAACGGGCGTAAGTTGAGAAGATGAGCAGAACAACCGACGGTAATTATGGAGTCGTGTTTTTTGCCAATAATTTTTTCATTAATTTAACGTTTCCGGTATTATCAGTGACAATACTTCTGACAGTGCAGTGCAAATCATTTTCCACGATTTTGATTGCTTTTTCAGCAATTTGGAGAAGGTATTCGGCGTTGTGTGAAGGTCCCGTTATATCCAGTGTCGAGGAGTAAACATTTTCCATCTTCGGTAGTAACCCATGTGCATACAACGGGTTCATTGTTAACATTACTCCATCCATCTAAACTGAGACTTACGGAAATTCCTTCTGAAACGACAAGTGACGCTTTTTCTTTTTCATACACTGCATCTAACAGCGAACCACCTATTTCCTTTCTTGATGGTGGAGAATATCCTGGCCTTAGTTTGCTGCAGTGTTCAATGAACTCCTTATTTTCAACAATTAAGAATGGAGAGTTAGTTGAGAATACCATTTTTGCAACTGACAAATCAAGTTCTTTTTTCTCTTCCTTTGTTGTTCGAAAAATAAAGCCAGCGAAAGAGGTGTCATTCTTTTGCTTCTTTTTAGATGGTTGAATTGAAGTGGAAGGGCCAGGAACAAAATTCACTATTAATATTTTTAAGAATAATTGTTATTACGAAAATTTAAGGTACATTTGATTAATAGGAAGTAGAAACTTATTTAATATGACTCATACTTTGAGGAAACTGTGGATGTGAAGTAGACTTGGTTGATGAAGCGTTAGTTTCAGATTCAGAAAGGTCAACTAGTTCGACATCAAAACCTCCTTCCTCTTATCAAAAAAACATTGTGTCAAGTCAAGTGATATAATTTCAATATTTTTTTAATAAAATAACATCTCAGTGTATAGAAGATGATTAACTTTTACCTGTTGAATTTAAACATTTTGTTATGTGTACTTTCATACGATCGACATTACAAGGGAAATGTAATTTACAATATCGACACTCTGCACGTTTGCCTTTAAATTCTGGTACTGATATTTCCGTGAAATTTAACCAAACAAGATCTCTTTTCCTTCCAGTTGCCGACATTTGCGTTAAAACTTTAGCTTATTTTAAGTATAACTAAATTAATTAAAAAAAAAGTTAAATCTTGAAAAATGAGACAATAGATGGGTTGTAATCACTTACACTTCCACATTAGTTTGACTTTGAATCTCCATTCTGATAGCGAATGGATAAACGTTTGTTGAAATTTTTTATGCTAAACCGCATTTATTCAATGTGACGACTAATTGTCGTGCGTTCCTTCCAAGCGATTCAAAACAACAAAAGAATTTTCCTCCTACATTCTAAACAAATGCGGAAAACTCATACAAAAAAATTTCTTTTATCTTCCTATATTTTGTTTTAAGCACTGTTTTTTATAAAAAGAAACAAACAAACATGTTTAAAAGGGTTTTAAACACTGTTTTAAACAGCGTTTTTTTTTGTGCCAACCCTGGTTTGTAGGTTGTAGTATTTTGGGTAAAATGAAACAAGTTGTGATAAAAGGGGATAAATTTTGAATTGTATTTTTGAATTTTATTAAAGTAAGAAGTTGGTGTTTAGATTACAAAACATTATTTTGTTTTACTGAAAATAGTTTTATAGTACTAACATTTTTGAAAATTTTTGATTGCTTTATCCTGACGATTTGTGGAGTAGCAGTACCTATTTCGACTTGCCATTTTATTATCTTAGAAGTTAGCCGATCGGCTGGTGGATCAGAATTACGGTCGTAGTCAAGCAATGCGGTGGGATCCGGGTAAGTATCTAAAATCCGAACGGAGTATTAGTTTGAAGTTGTCTGACATATATAAAGCACACTTGTAGAATTGATTACTTGTTAATTTATCCCTGGTAAACTGGCTTTCAGAAATAAAATAATGGTAATATGAAACCGTAAACTTTGTTCACTTTAGATAAACTCCCCAGTGCCCATATTTATGGAATAGAAAGAATGAAAGAGATAAACAAAGCTTATGAAGTCCTGCGAGATCAAACGCGTGAGTTTTGGCGTAATATAGCAAAAAATTAAATAAAATGAAGATAATTTCTCGTTTTGTAATTAGGATTTATTGTCGAGGCCGGAAAGACCGATCGTTCATTATCCTTTGTGTTTCGCCACCAATTAAGCAGCTGCTCCGATGACCGTTTGTTGACCTCTGCTTTGCTGTTGAAGCACTCCGCAATTCTCTCCCAGGGCTCAATTTTGTTATTATTTGTCGACATGTCCGTAGCCTTTCTCTCCACAATGTCCTTTTCTTTACTAATAAGCTCTAGTAGCGGAGATTCCTCAAAACTTGTGATTAATTTTGACCTCATTTTTAAAATAAAACAATCCCAAACTGATTTGTTGACATAAATATTTAAATTCCACTTTCCCGCTCGGGAATTTGCAGTGTTGCCTATGTCAAACGGATAATAGCCAAACCAATGATTTGGATGATCAAAGGTTTAATAAATGGAAAGTTCGTAATACCATATTTTTACGAATCAATTTGGCTATCATTGATTTCATCATGAAACAATAGATTCAATCCAAAAAGCTCGTAATACCAGCCTAAATCTTTGCTGTTTCTGTTATAGAAAGGAACGAGGACTTCTAAACCTATTTTCCAATTCATGTCTCCAATTACTATGCAATTTTACGGGGAAATGTATGCTTTCTTGAAAGAGATTGTCAAGATTGTCTTGGAACTGCTGAGTTGTCAGAATGTATACGAACATCAGGAAACATGGTGTTGTTGAACAATTTTGCCTTAATTTGACGGAGGCACTCATTACCAGGTAACCTTTTGCCAATCCTGTGAGCTATATCTACCTTAGCCATTACGCTGTTTGCGAGAAGGAAGTTTGCTACCATGGTGGTTGTTAAGTTCTTCCTGTATGGATCCGGGGATTCCGTGGAACAGTAGATTTTGTTTCCGCAATTCGTCGGTCAGCTTCTTATTCTGCGGTTGCAGCTTCGATAGCAAAATTGATTGTTCGGTAATAGTGGATGATTGTTGGCTGATAGCTTCTGATTGTTTGGAAACTTAGGATTTGAGATCTGTGATCTCAATCCCCTATCTTTCCACTAAGTGTTCCAATGAATCCATTGAAATAATTGTAGAGGTATCAGCTGTAATCCATGAGATAGCTTCTAGAATTATCTTAACCAAATCTTCATTTACAGTTGGTCTTTTTGGAGTTGGAAATCTTTGGGAACTAGAATCTATCGACTCGGCCGGCCTTTTAGTCTGGCTAACAACAGGGAAGTTCAATAAGCGCTGCTGCATTGAATTGCCTACTATGACGCCTGTTGTATACTTTGCTTTCTTCGTGCTTTCTCACGAGAATTTGCATAAGAAAAAAGAAAGAATCAATGTATACTTCCGCAGTGTTGTCTGGTTGCTGTCTCGACAACAACCAGGCAAAGTTAAAATGGTGTATACTTTATTTAGTTATTGCTTTGTATTTGGGTTTTAAAAAGTTGAAAAAAAAATTCAATTTATAACAATTTTTGTTCCGAAAAATCAATAAATGTAATTGGTCAAGTTCAATTGAATGTGCTATCCTTTGTCAAGGAGATCAAGCTACAAGATAAAAACCGAGAAAGCTTCTTCCGAAAAGTTGACACTGCTTCAACTTTTTTGAAAGACAACGATGACGCAAAGGCAAAACAAAAATTTCTAAAAAGTCCGTTATATACTTTGTCCTAGCAATTCTCGTGACAACGAGAAAGAAAGTAAAAAGAAAAAATCATCCGACAACAAATGGAAAAAGTATATATTGAAAAAATCACGAACGGAGTAAGCGATGGCATAGCAACGACAATGAACAGATAAAGTATACAACACGCGTGAGTCAAGGAGGATTGGGAGGAGTACGAGGAATACTCATAACTAAGAGCTAGAGAAGGAAGAAAGAGTTTTAAAATTAACGGTATGACGGATATTCAACAATAGGAACTTCAAGAAACAGAACTGAAATATCTTGAACCGAACTGAGCGGAAATCGCTGATGTATGCATTTTGTTACATTTGTATATTGAGTGGTTTTATTTTAAGATTTTCCGGAGTACGTTACATTTGTATATCTATTGGTATACTTATGATAAATGATTTTGCTTATTTTACTTTTCTTACTGTTTTAAAGAAGTTTGATGGAAAACCGTATGTCAATGGTAATGACTCCGCTTGCAGCTTCTGACAATGGTAGTGTCTCCGCTCACAGTGTCTTGACAATGGTAATGTCTTAGCTTTCCTTCCAGACAACCCAATGGGAATGAGTCCGCCTGGCTACTGATACTGACCTGGGTTAACTTACTGTATTTATAGGATTTTTCTCCCATGCTCTTGCACTTGGAGTAATAAAACTTATGTAATAAAAGTATCTCTAAGTGAAAAGTTATGTCTATTTTACAAAGTGTTCTGACCCTTAAAAGTTTCTATTATATAATAAAGAAAAGGTTTTCTGAAAACATCTCAAGGAATTTTTATGATCCTTTTGTTCCCTATACTAAAACTATATTTTTAAGTTAAGTGATTTTAGTTTTTAGACAATTTTAAGTTTTAATTTTTTAGTTGGTGTAACACATTTCACCAACCACAAAGTGACAAAAAATGAATGTAAATTAAGAATTATTGTGAAAACTTACATGCGAGGAGTGTTTTCTTTCTCTGATATACGAACAATAAAGTCAATCTATAAGGAGTGAAATGAGTCTGTCTTCAATTTCTGGACCAATTGATGCTGTGGAAAACTATTGTGGTTGGTGAACTGCATCATCACCGTCCTGCATATACTGTCCAACACTCAAACACTCTATGTCCAGTGATGGGCACTTTTGGTAGCCATCCCGTCCCGTCTCGCCCCGTTCCGTCTTTTGACTTTTAAAAACTCGACCCGTCCCGTCCCGTCTGTTGACTTTTTAAAAGTCGACCCGTCCAGTCCCGTCCCGTCTTTTGAGATTTCAAAAGTCAACCCGTCCCGTCATGAAGGTTAATCCGTCCCGTCCCATCTTTTGCACTTAAACCACAGAATTCGGTTAAAGTGCTGGAATCACACGTGGAACGTGAGGGCGCTGCTGCTCTGGGATTTTCATTGAAAAAAATAATCGCCTTTCTTGTCGAACTTATTACCAGAATTTGGAACCGTCAAAAGAAACTGGCGCACCGTACCATTTAAAAAAATATAATAAGATAGAACAGACTTACTAATAGTCTGACTTCAAATTTGTATTTAGGTTTTATTGGACTGGAAAAAGTGAGATCCTTTTGGTTAACTCCAACCAAAGCGGTGTAGAAATTTTATCTCTCGAACTTCAAATTGTTGTGGCCCGCGTTAGTAGAAAAAAATCAACTCCCACGTTCCATGTGTGGTTGGAATTAGATCAACGATTTGAGACGATCGGTCGGCGTCATCATTGTGATGGCTTGAATGGGTACGGGTCCCGAAATTCCCTTTCGTTAGTAGTGTCAACAGTCAGAGTATTCGTCACCAAAAAGAAAAATCACCCCACACAGTTGGTCATACTGTGCTGACTATTGAGACTACCAGTCCGAAAAAAATTACCCGTCCCGTCCATTCCATAAAATGCTTACCCGTCCATGTTGTAAATAGAAGCTAAGCTATGATTCATACTTTAGAGAGTAATCTTTCGTAGAATTGATTCATGTACCCTTGAGTACCCTTTCTCCTATCTATAGAAGTAAACTAGTTAAGACTAGAAAAGAACCAAAATTGGAAGTTAAATTATGTGTCACATAAGCTCAAATGACAATCTTAGGTTAGAAACTACTCTAAAGATTTGCTATAAAAGCCCTACTATTTCATTTTAATAAACAGACGTTTACAGACTGTTACTCTGCCCGTTTGAAAACTAGTGATTACAGGGTTAATACATTAAGCAAAGGTCGGCATCCTCTATTTATTACAGTCCAGTCCCAAATTTTCAACTTGTTCCGTCCCGTCCCGTCCCGTTCCAAAGACTGGACGGGCGAAAAAACAGTCTTTGTCGCCCATCACTGTCTGTCGTGTTCTCATTCTTTCCTCAATTGTAAAGTTTGTTGAAATATAGTGATACCGGAGTAGTGTTTCAATGGGTGACCTTTGTTGACCAGAATGTCACTCGATGTCTTTGTGTATTCAGTTATTCTTGAATTTGATCTCGAACTTTTTTTCCAAACCTCACTGAAGAAAAAATTATTAGTTGAATCACCCATAGTGCGGGCAAAATTTTTGCTTTTTTTTAAAATTCATTTTCGATTTTTCGCATAGAAATCCGTTTCATGACATTCTGAAGCGATTCTGAAAAATTTTTGAAAAAATAATTTTTTCGAAAAGTTTTTAAGTACAAAATTTGAATTTTTTTTTCTAAGTCCAAAATTTTGATTTCGGGTTCCACTATAACCCAAAAAAATTCTTCTACAAAAGATACTCAGAATGAAAATCTGAACAATATTTCCCAATAATGTTTTTCTCTGTGGCGACCAAATCAGTTCAAAAGTCAGGTCAAAGGTCAGGTCAATTTACATTGCGCGTATGGGTGGGGGCAAGGTAAAACGTTTTCTCGAAAAAAAATTTTTTTCGTTTTTTTTTTTCGCATAGAATTTGTTTTAGGACATCCTGAAGCGATTCTGAATTTTTTTTGTAAAATTTCTTATTCGAAAATTTTTTCTAAGTTCAAATATCATATGAGTTATTTACTAAACATAACTATTATTTTCTCTCACTCGTCATAAATTTTTAAACTGATTTGAAAAAAAACTATAAAAAGAATATTTCTTCCAGCTGTTTTCCTTTAGGGAGTGTGCTTAGAATGGAAGAAGCGTTCCCTCTCTGAATGGCCAGACTGATTCGTTGGATTAGATAGGAGGTTGATCTTGGTTCTCCGGACGCGATTTTTAAATAATTACCAATTTTCTTGATTAGGCTTAAACAATTTTTAAAAAATTGAAAAAAAAAACAGAAAAACAATTTTGAAAAGAATTTAAAAATATAAAAATTCATCCAATTGATTTGTATGCAAATAACAAAAAAAAATTAAAAAAGAAAATTTTTTTTTGAAAATTCTTAAAAAAATTATTTAGAATCGGTGCAGAACATCTATTTGTATGCAAATAACAAAGAGAAAAAAAATTTTTGAAAAATTTTTTGAAAATTTTTGAAAAAATTATATGATTCGGTGCAGAGCATCCATTTGTAAATAAAAAATAAAAAAAATTTTTCTCTGCCCCCACTATAGGAACTTTGAAGTTGACCTGACACTTGACGTGAAGGGGTCAACTCAGAACAAATTCTTGTATATAAAAGTTTTTCAGATTTTTATTCTGAGCTACTTTTATAGAGCTAGTTTGAGTCAAAGAAAATCCAAAATCAAAATTTTTAAGTTTTAAAAGAATTTGTCCTTAGAAAAAATTTCGGTTGAATCACCCATACCGGGGGCAAGGTATGTTTTTTTCGAAAAAATTATTTTTTTCGTTTTTTTTTCGCATAAAAATCCGTTTCAGGACTTTTTCAGGTCTGAAGCGATTCTGAAAATTTTTTGAAAAAATTTTATTTTTCGAAATTTTTTTAAGTACAAAATTTGAAAACAATTTTTTTTAAGTCCAAAATTTTGATGGGTTCCATTATAAACCAAAAAATTTCTTTTATTTAAAGTTGCTCAGAATGAAAATCCGAACAACTCTTCCAAATAACAATTTTCACTGTGGTGACCACATGCAAAAGTGCGGATCCAGAGCCATGGCTCATGAGCCAGCTCAACAAAAGTGCGGATCTAGAGCCATGGCTCACCTCTCGAGTGAGCCATGAGAAATGGATCATTGAGCCATTGGCTCGGCTTACGCCAAAAAGCGGAATGATCATTCCGCTGAGCCNAACAACTCTTCCAAATAACAATTTTCACTGTGGTGACCACATGCAAAAGTGCGGATCCAGAGCCATGGCTCATGAGCCAGCTCAACAAAAGTGCGGATCTAGAGCCATGGCTCACCTCTCGAGTGAGCCATGAGCCATGGATCATTGAGCCATTGGCTCGGCTTACGCCAAAAAGCGGAATGATCATTCCGCTGATGAATGCGGAATGATCCATGGCTCATGGCTCACCCGAACGGTGAGCCAGCTCATGAGCCATGGCTCTGGATCCGCACTTTTATTGAGCTGGCTCATGACCCAGAGCCATGGCTCAGTGAGCCATTACTAATGGCTCAACATATCAATGAGCCATTACTCATGGCTCAACATAAAAAATTTTTCCGTTAATATACCCATTTTGCTAAAAGTGAGAATGACCTTATCAGGATAAGCCATCACAAATCATAATTATGAACTGGCTAAAGGCAAATTACCAAAAATTCCGAAAATTAAAAAAAAAGTGATTATTTGGATGAAAAATAAACATGGGGAAAAGAGGAAGAATTTAGGAGAAAAGTTGAGCCTTTGAGCCATGGCTCACACGTTTCGTTGAGCTGGCTCATGAGCCATGGCTCAGGCTCATGAGGAAAATTGTTATTTGGAAGAGTTGTTTGGATTTTCATTCTGAGCAACTTCTGTAGAAGAATATTTTTGGCTTATAGTGGAACCAAAAATCAAAATTTTGGACTTAGAAAAAAAATTTCAAATTTCGTACAAAAAAAAAATTTTTTTTTCACGGTGGTATAGACGGTTGATGTCGGAGGTAGAACGAGTCGTAGCCATCCTACCGCTGACACTAAGTCTTTTTACCACCGAATCACTAAAGTGTCGGTGGTAGAGGTGGTTCATGTCATAAGTAAGATGAGCACGTGCTCCATCCAAACTCTTACATCAAACCTCTATCTCCGTCACTTTAATAAATAATAGTTAGTAGGTTTGAAAAGTAGTTCCCCAATGGATAAAATAATAGATGCCTGTTATTATTGATATCATTGCTAGCGTTGACACAATATGGTGATATTAGCGTTGATAATATGGTAATATTGACAGCAATTAATTATTACATAGTATAGAAAATTTATCTTAAATTGGAAAAGCTCGTGAAAAATTCACGAAAATTTTCCAATTTAACTCAATTTCAGATTTAACCACGACTTATCGGTGCCTCTGAGGTGCGATAGAATTTTTGGGTTATCTCTGCTCCTCCCATCCTCTGTGAATAGACACAACCCAAATACTCATGAGTTAATGCGTCTAACCATCACTTAACCGTGGTTAGCAGCTGGTTAGATTGGTTACGGAACCGCAGTACTAACCGCCAGCTAATTGAACCAGTGAATACGGTTAAGGATTTAACCGCTTGGTTAAGGNTACGGAACCGCAGTACTAACCGCCAGCTAATTGAACCAGTGAATACGGTTAAGGATTTAACCGCTTGGTTAAGGCATAACCAAATCCTAACCGCCGCTCTGAATTCCTTCCCAGGTACTAAAGAAAATATATCTTATCAAGTTTTACCAAGATCAACTGAAGGTATTATTGAAGAGATTGAAAAGAATTTTGATAAAGTTGATACACCCAAAAGAGCGGTTGGGCTGAACCAAAAGGGGCTCAAAATATTCCCATTAGATCCTCCCAGCATAAAAAAAAAAAAAAAATTTCACAACCATGTTATGTGTCCCCCTTGAGCGATGGAATGACCTCTACAAATGTTTCTTATAATAATTCAGTGACCAAATTTTTCTAATAAACTTTTTTTCTGTGATCAACTGTTCAAAGTTTTGAAGTTTATTCTTGCAATTACGGAAGGTTGAGGTGTTTTTGTCAATTGTTTTGTTGCGTAATAGACGTATTCACGCAAACACGGATCCGTAACATGCACAATCGTGATTGGGTTAGTTGAGCGTGATTTCATACCTCTAACGGATATCGCGTTCAGGTAGTTCTGACCATATTTACCCGCGGCTTTTGAACGAGCCGAAGGCTCATTCAACAGCTATCGAAGACGCGCGAAGCGCGCCGGAGATTGCGCGCCGCCATTTCTTTCGCGTGATAACAAAATACTACTGAAATATTCTATTAATTAACAACATAGACTAAAAACCTAACGAATCCGAATCCGAATCCTAACAACGAATTGTTTCAAAACTTCAAACACTTCAACAGTTGATCACAGAGAAAGAATTCATTATAAAAACTTGGTCACTGAACTATTCTAAGCAACTTTTGTAGAGGTCATTTGGTCGCTCAAGAGCGACACATAACACGGTTCTGAAATTTTTCTAAGTTTTTTTTTGTTTGAGCCCCCTTTGGTTCAGTCCAACCTTTATTTAATTCTTATTTAATTTTAAACATTCAGAATTCTCATACTCACACCCTAGCTACACACTTTCATTTTGAACCTTTTTTTAACTTTGCAGCATACAGTGGCGAAAAACCAGACAATTTGAGCTCATCTCAGTAGAAACAAGAATATTTGCACACCTATTAGTTAAAGTTTAGGTGCTGTAGTTGAGCGCTTGCAGTTGCAGTCTAAATAAATAAAAATTAAAGAATAATAATGCTATTTAAGTTAAACAAGTAGACAAATTAAAGAGTGATTTCAAATAGGTTGTATGAATTCGCGCACTAAAAAAGAGTGTCAAAAAAAATATCAAATTATACCCCATGTCATTTGCGGGATATGGGTAGTTCTTTATGAACAATTCTTTAGGCTGAAGTGACTTTTTTCAAAACTAACAACAAAACAACTTACAATTTAGTTAAACCATTTTTCTTCATGAATATTTAATTTTTTTAAAGAAAAAAAAATCCTGAAGCTCTGTAACTCGTTTTCAAAAAGGGTCTAATTGGTGAGACAATCGACAATCTGAAAAGTTTTACCTTTGACCAGATGGGGGG